>JAOVVA010000029.1:679433-693578 GCA_028565275.1 Leiocassis micropogon | reverse complement strand
ACAGTATGACTGCAGATCAATCCCTGCTATCCGTTATCACCCAGATGAGGATGGGTTCCCTGTTGAGTCTGGTTCTTCTCAATGTTTCTTCCTATTTCCATCTCAGGGAGTTTTTCCCTCAGCACCGTTGCCCTCGGCTTGTTCATCAGGGACGATCTGATCATTCTGACTCATACATACTCACATTTCATACAAACTTCCATAATTTTATTTTGATTCTGTAAAGCTGCTTTTCAACAATGACCATGTTAAAAGCGCTATACAAATAAAATTTTATTGAATTTAATTGAATTTGGAAACTTACAAATGAAAAAAAAAAAATCACAAAAGTAAAAACTCAGGGGGAAAAAATCTTGACATTTAGAAAATTTTTATTTACAGGTATTTTAATAAGTATGTTTTATAGAGTCAACATGTTAGGATTTTTTTTATATATATAAAAAGAATTCCTTTTTTTTGCCTTTTTAATATTACATTAATAATTATTTTTTCAAAAATCATTTTGCCATTTCAAAAGTGTTTATATTTTTTTAAGTAAGGCGTTTACCATTTTGTATTTTAAATACAGCAGTGTCAGTGTCTCTGTGTCAGTTCGCTAATGGATCATTTACCAGCTGGACAACGCCAATCACCCAGTCAGTGTGTGGTACATTTAAATCTGACTCACACACAAACACACACACACACATTCACACACATGCACCGTGGAGCTTCAGGATGTTGTCTGGTTTGTTTACAGAACAGAGAGGTATATAAGTCCTAAGCCTGAGCAAACACAACCTAAATAAATATCACGTACATCTGCCACTACATCAAAGAACATGAAACATTCACATGGTCTATACACATCTAGGGAAATGAAGAGAGGGATGTTTTTTATTATTATTATATATTTTTTTTATATATATAGACATCTGGTGAACCATAGGAAGTGCTGCCATAAAGAGAGAGGGGGAAGCATGTGGAAGTTAATGAAAATATCAGAAAACACTAACAGCGTGTGTGTGTGTGTGTGTGTGTGTGTGTGTGTGTGTGTGTTCTAACCGAAGCGATGTGGAGGAGGAGAAACTTATAACACTGCTGCAGTTTTAATGGCACACTGAAGTAAAGATAGATTTTAAAAAAAGAACGCTCACTTTTTAGGTCTGTAGTCGGGAATGTTCCTGTCGAGGGAGATGCGCTCGCTGAGCTGCGCGTTGTAGCCGTACTCTTCGTATTTGCCACCGCCTTCAGGACTTTCACCCCCCAGTGTGGCTGCAGCTCCTCCCTGACCAAGACCTCCAGGACCCTCCAGCAGCCCCATCGCCTTCGACACTCCTACATCCAGAAAACACACACACACACACACACACACACACAGATATCACTCTCAATGTCAGCGTTCTTCAGACCACAGTGTTGCTAAGTTCTGATTGGTCAGAAGGTGTTGATTGTCTTTCTATAACAGCAACAAAACATAAAGCTGTAATTTAAAACTTTTCCAACATATTCTTATTAGCTGATTTACATCAAGAGAGAACTAACTCGCTTCACCAACATTCCACAACATTACATGTTACTGTAAGCTTTTTTAAAAGCAGGTTTCATTTCAAGTGATAATTGTAATCGGTGCAGTCGTGTAAGAGGAATAACTTCAGCTGGAACCAGTGACTGATTGTAAATCTCATTCTGACAAATCTTACTGTGATATTGATTCTTACTGATTCTTAATGATTTTGATTACGGTCTCTTAATCCTGACCTCCATAATTTAGAATTTTGTGAAGATTCTAGTTCACATTGTGATGATTTTGATTTAAGTTCTGGTGATTTTTATTGTGCTGAGTCAGCTTTTTATAAAGATTCTTACTCTTATTATTATGATTCCAATTCTTATTCTGGTTAGATTCTAGTTCTCATTGCGAGGATTCTGATGATTCCTATTGCAATGATTCAGATTTTTGTGATAATTTTAATTCTGGTTCTGATTTAGAGGCAGAGGATGATTCTGATTTGTGCTCTGGTGATTCTTACTGTAATGATTCTGATTCTTGTTGTGATGAGTCCAATGATGATTTTGATTCCGGTTCTAATTAAGATTGTGATGATTTCAAGTTTATTTTGATAATTAAGATTTTTGTGAGGACTATGATTCTTATAGTGATGATTTTGATTCAGAATGTGATCAAAGTGATTGTTCCAATTCTTATTATAAAAATTCTCATCGCTGCTTATGACACAATCAGATGTTGGTAAAGATGTGCCAGGCTGAATGAACGCAGTTCCGCAGTGCTGAGGTGTCAGAGAGCAGCACAGTGCATTAGTCCCCACTCTAACACACCTGCTAATTAACTGATGCATTGAGTCATACGTCTCTGAGCAGGAAATATCACCATACTTTAGAACAGGAACCTCAGTACATCTGGAGTGTTCATTTACAGAGGAACTGAGGAACAGTGGAGCAGAGGAACAGCGGAAGATTCCACTTGGTGTGATGACTATGTTTATATCTGCGTGATGAACACAGTGTGATTTCTGCACTATGACGAGCCCTAGAGCTCCAATCTCTCTCTTACCCCTGCAGCATTTCTGTCTTTCCTGTAATTAGGATTTGATTAAAGGAAAATGAGTTTCAGCCACCAGGCAGGACAGTTTCACACAAACGTGAGCGTTTCACCGGCATCGGCTTAAATTATGACTCAGATCTTTGCATATAAAAGAAGAATATAATAATAAAAAATTAAATAAATAATAAAGACTGAAGAAAATGGAAATGAAGAAGAAAGAATAAACATGAAAAAATTACTGTTTAAATTAGATTCCGTTATTGTTCCAGTTTTTTATTTATTCATCCTTCTATTACACTGCAGTTTTATTTGCGTGTAAATATCTTTTTGTTTGGTTTTGTTTTCCTTCATCTAATTTCACAGCTGGATAAAATCTTTTTTAATACAGGATATGGGGTTGAGATGAGTCGTTACGGATTCTCTTTCGTTCTGACATTTAAATCATAACGTGTTGTTCTCATACAGACATATTAAAGATGGAGGATAAAAACGTTATCGCTCGCTGTGCCAAATAACATAACGGCGATGAAGAGAATCGTCTCAGACCTGTCACCTCTCTGATTTAAAAGTCTTCCGTGCTCTTGCACATCATCACTCTGCCTCACTCACACACTCAGGAGGAGGACTGGAGCTGCTTCAGAGTTTATGTGAGACTTCAGCCTAATGATTTCCCTTATACACACTCACTGTATACAGGATATATTATCCATATGACAGACCTTCCTTTACCTTACTGAAAGCCTTCACCTAGTCATGATGATCTGTGACAGAAAATGGCTTAATGTATTTTTTTCTAAACAATTGTGTTACAATAAAACATTGAGTGATGAGGCAGCGTGATTAAAAACATGACGGATCTGATTCTGTCCATTCCAGATCTGACGAATCTCACGCACTTCATTACGATTTTGAAGATTCTAATTCACATTCTCATTCCGAAAATTTTGATTCTGGTGATTGTGATGTGGATTGTGTAAGAGCTTGACTATGGAGAGCACCACAGATACACAGACACATTACAAGACTTTCATCAAAAAATAGAGTGCTTCATTAATGAATTAAATAAATTAAATGAATTAGGAAGAGAGGAGAAAGAAGTAACATGAAAAAAGTGTAGGATGTGTGCGAGTGTGGGTCAGAAGCGGCGTCCAGTTGGCGTGACGGCACGAGGCCGGTGAGCTCTGGCAGCGGCGGGCTGAGGCTGTGTGCACTGAAACAGAGGCAGCAATCGCAGGTTCGCTGGGAAAGTCCGCACTGAAGGCCCAAGGGGGCCAACCACAGTTCAGTGGAAACCCGGAGTCGACACATGAAAGCCACTCAGAGTTCAGCAGCAGCAACAGAAATACGGAATTTGGGAGCAAAAAAGCCAACATAGCTGTTGCAGTCCAGCAGACCGGAACCGGAGGTGTAGAAATTTTAACGGCAGCTGAATCTCGAGAGCTGGCCGTAAGTAGAGCAAAAGTGCAGGGGCAGCGATCACAGTTCATCACAACTGACTCTCAGCAAAACTTCAGTGGTGAAAAACACACCGGCATTCATGGCACACCATAAACCATCTTTACCCCTGAACTGGTGCTCTCACCATCTCTTATCTGGGAGCTGGGATTCTAAGGCCTTAAGTGAAGATGTATCCAGTGGCCCCGGCCCCTCGCATTCCTGTCGGTAAGGTGGCCACAGTGCTGAATGAGCTTGTTCGTTCCAGTTTATCCTCATAAGCGAGGAGAGAAAAATTAGGGTGTGCACCAATCACATGAGGAAACCGTGATAACAATTCAGATTTTACTGAAAATTGTTAATTACGACAGATTTCGATTCTGGATCTGATTTGAATTCTTATTAAGATTCTGATGAATCTGATTCGAGTTCTGAAGATTATTATTATGATGAGTTTTTATGATGAGTCTGACTATCCTGATTCAGCTACTGACTACTCTAATTCAGACTGTGATGATTTGGATTCTGATTTGGAGTGAGATTCAGATTTTAATGATTCTGATTTGGTCTGTGATGCTCCTGATTAAGATTCTGACAGTTCTGACTATTAGATGATTCTTTTTGTAAGCATTTTAAATCAGATTGTGACAATGCCTATTCTGATTATTCTTTTTATATCGATTCTGAATCTTATTGTTACAATTGTGATAATTTCTTCTCCATTTTGAAGCCATTTCTTTATTTCTTTGTTTTGACTTTTGCTTGTTACTCAGATGCTGGTTGACCTTTACTTGGTTGTGTATGTGTGTGTGTTATAACCCTCACACTGTAAGGCTGGAATGTCTCTTATGCAAAATCTGTCTCTACCCGTACTGCTGTGAAATGTACAGAGACAGCCCGAGGCCACGGGACACAACATCAGTGTGAAGCAGTGAAGACTTGGAGACTGCAGCAGGGATTAAGAAATCCCAGCAGATTGAAAGGGGCTGAAAGGTGAGTGGTGCATTGCGAAAGAACACAGATGTCTGGCTGAGTCCACAGACACACAGATGCAAACCTGCAACCTACAGGACCTGTCACTCGGCCCACGCTGGATAGATTTCAGTTTCAGACATGTTTCTCCAACAGATAAAAAATATTCTCATCTCATCACAACTATCTGAAACTTTCTATTACCTTAACACAGCTGCAGTGTTTGTGGATTGTCTGTATCATCAGTGTGTAACTTCACCGTAAGTCCATTCACTACATTATGCACAGATCTTCAACACTGAATTCAATAAGAAATGGATAAAAGGTATTACGTGTCGTCTTTTTTTTTAACAAACACCCAGTGATGTGCTGTTAGATGGAAAACAGGGTGATAACAGCATCTCTACTTCATTTCACCGACCCATCACTCTCTCACACACACACACGCCCAAATGAATTAGTTCTCATATAAACCTCACAAAAGCTGTTAGAACAGCAGAGCTGAGAGACACCATCGCTTTTCTTTTCTTTTGCACCTATTCAGTTCGAGCGTGTCAGAAATGATTATCGCTAAAGCCAGACTGATCACGTGTGTATGCCGATGCGTACAGTTGTGGGCTCAGCGGAACCGAATGAGCCGCACGCCTCTGCATTGTGCTGACTCGCACGCTTTTTGCCGTCCTGAGGAAAATAAGTTTGTTTTAGCGTTGACTAATAAACTTACTGCAAGAGAAATCCTCCTCAATACCCCAGAGACTTACAGTCATTGGTTATGAAGCTCAAAGCTGCTGATTCATCTCTTTGTTTGCTTGTGTGTGTGTGTGTGTGTGTGTGTGTGTAAGTGTTTCTCTGCTTTTGTATGAGAAAAGGAGAGAAACAGCATATAAAATAACTCCATTTATTTCTATTATTAATTCAGTGGTTAATAATCAGAGCTTTTCTACATAAATAATATAATATGAGAGAAAGGGGGTGAGCAAGAGAGAAGGAGAGATAAAGAGGGGAAGGATGGAGGTGTAAAAGACAAGGGTAGAGTGATGGGGAGTAGTGAGAGAGCGTAGGACAAAAAGATGAGAGAGAGAAAAAAATTGCACAAAGAAAGAGCCAGAGAGCCAGAACAAGAGAGATGGAGAATGAGAGAAACAGAAGAACTGAGAGACAATAGGATGGAGAGGGAGAAAGACAGGAGGAGAGAGGGTGATTGGGGAAAAAGAGAAACATTAGAACTGAGAGAGTGACAGAGTGAGAGAAAGGCAGGTGGACAGGGAGAACTGAGGAGAGAGAAACAGAGATAGTAGAACAGAGGAGAAGTGATTGTGAGATAGAGGGAGAGAGAGATAGATAAAGAAACAGTGTGAAAGAAAGAAAAGGACAGTCAGGGAGATGGAAAGCAATGGAGAGAGAGAGAGAGAGCGAGAGAGAGAAACAGTAGGATGGAGAGAGAGACTGGGACAGTAACACAAACAGAAAGGGGGAGGGAAAAATAGTGAGACAGAGAGAGAGAAAGAGAGAGAGAGTAAATCACACAATCAGGGAGATAGAGAAACACTAGGAAAAGAGAGGAAAAGACAGGACAGAAAGGGAATCACTTTGTGTTCCTACACAACATTTAAGAATAATCCTGTGTGATAGTGGTGGTCTCATCCGGTTATAAACCACGTTAAAATACTGCAGAACTTCACTGTAAAATAAAAATATCCTCATTACGGTGACATTTATATTATAATTCTTATTATAAGCTTACTATAAATAAATGTGTTTAGTTATAAAACGATGTAGGAGGGACGAGGAACACCAGCTATTTAAACAGGACGCACTGAGAAAAGGCGTGTTAGGTGTACTGTATAATCAACTTATATCAGAGAACACTGGATCGTTTCCATGACACTCGAGATCCTTAAGATGATGTTTTTTATTCCCTAGATGGAGTGTGTGTCATTTGGGAGGCAGATTAAAGAAAGCCTGTCTACGCTTTGTAAATTTAAAAGCAAGAGCTCACGTTAACGACCAAAGGAAATTAATGTGCTGTTTTTGTAAATGTAAAACCGTGCCAAATATATATAGTGGAACCTTGGATTACAAGCATAATTCGATCCAGAAGTGTGATCGTATATCAACAAACTTGTAAATCAAAGTGCTTTTTCACCCATAAGAAATAATTAAAACTCAAATTATTCGTTCCACAACCCCAAAAAAATAAATATATAAAAATAATAATTAATAAATAAAATTAATACAAATATTTTAAAATAAAATATTATAAAAATTATTAATACAAAATATAAAGTAAAAATAAAACAAATGAACCTGCAACCTTATCATAACCTTTGAAAAAAGTAAAAATGAATCCAGACAAATAAGTGTTTTCATTAGTGTTTGTGCGCACACGCGCTGTGTATGTGTGTGCGTGTGTGTGAAGCTAAAGTAAGAAGAGAGGAGGAATGACTTTTATCGGGAAAATAAACAAGAAATCTCTCTAATGACATTTAAGCTTGCACACTAACTAACGGAATCACTGCTGTAAAGTAAAAATAAAACAAATTAACCTGCACTTTACCTTTGAAAAGAATCGCGACAGAGCAGTGTGTCCATTGGAGTGTGTGTGTGTGTGTGTGTGTGTGTGTGTGTTTGGGTGTGTGAGAAGGCGAGAGGAGGAGGAAAGGGGCACGCTGTCGAATGACGCGCACACGCACACAAACGGAATCAGTGCAGGCTGACAGAGAGAGAAAAAATGGATCTTTAACCTCTCTAATGAGACTTGCTTTTTGTTATAAACACATATACAAACACAAAATAAAAGATGCTTTACGCAAACACATGTGGTTACAGTGTTATAGTAAACAGTACACGCACGGATGTTGACTATACGAGTGAGAGACAGGCACTAAGACCGAGCATGGGAGACGATTACACACAATTCCGCAGCGCGATATGGAGAAAAAACATTGGCTCAGCTGTGATCACGTGACACTCTGCATCAAAACAAGAAGAGCATGTGTGATACATGATGCTCGATGATATTTGGTACTCGTAAAGCAAGGCACGCTCGCTTTTCAAGTCAAAATTAATTACAAAATTTTGCTCGCCTTGCGAAACGATCACAAACAGGGTTACTCGCAATCCGAGGTTCCACTGTATAGGAATATTTACTGTATATTCCTTATCCAGCTGAACTTATCCTTATATTTACTAAACTCACTCTTTCACATTTCACCTATAATCAAACACTTCTCTGTGACGTTGCTCCAAACTATACCTGTGCTGCATTTATTCTGCCCCTGGACTAAGATTCACTCCCGCACTGAGAAAGATTTAATATATCAATAAACGCAATGGAAAAAATACTTCAGCAGCAGACGTTCACGTGCACTGTAACTGAGACGGGTTAAACACAGAAGTCTGCATGTTGAGATAATTTCACCAAGTCATTTCACCAAGTCCAAGTTTTACACCTGACAGGTCACAGAGCGTGAGCTCATACACACACACAAGTGAACCTTCATTTCCACTTGAATAAACTTGTGGAACAGTTCAGCGGCTTCAGCTCGCATCAATCACTCTGACCCATGGGTCCACTGTGGGCGTTACCCGAATCACACCGATCCTGTTGACCGTCATCAGTTCACCGCCAGCGTGTCACAAATCACTCTGAACCTATTCACCATTCTCAGCTCACTGTGGGCATGTCCCAAATCACAGTGACCCTGTTCACTATTATCTCCTCACTGTGGGCGTGTCCCAAATCACACTGACCCTGTTCACTATTATCATCAGCTCACTGTAGGCGTGCCATAAATCACACTGACTGTTCACTATTATCGTCAGTCCACTGTGGGCATGTCCCGAATCACTAACAAAATTCACGATCATTTGTTTACTGTGGGCGTGTCCCAAACCACATGTACAGTCAAACTGCAGGATGTTATTGTGGATGACAGTGACCATCCAGGGAGCCGTCACGCTCTAAACACACTGCACATTTACACGTGTGTCCCAAAAAACCTTCATAATTACAAACAAAAAAACAAACAATCCCCCTCCTCGACTATGGTTTAATTATTGTTTCTGAACGCTTTAAAAGGTCTGAGGTGATTCTGGGTTACATATTGTTAATTATAATAAGCACTTTGTCTCTATGTGTGTGTGTGTCAGTAAAATACTGAGTGAGGGGGTGTTGCCTCAGAATGAATTATTTTTCCTTTACCACCATGTCCACAAGTGTTTTATTCCTCTTATACCTCAGCAATGGAACATTGTCAATGTTTTATTTTATTAAAGCTAAAGAGCAACATGTAATAAACACTGCTCTGTTTATTGTCGCACTTAATGTTTGTGAAATGAGTTAGTTCCTCGTCTCATTTACATTACAGCAGCTATAAACATTTTTTTCTCTCACCAGCCTTCCTCTCTCTCTCTCTCTCTCTTTCTCGCTCTGTAGGATAGTAAGACAATGATACATAAATTACAGCTTGGCATGTCTTGAGAAAATACAAAGCAGTGTAAACTGAAAATGTGCTTCCACTGGAGACTTCCTCCACTAACATTATACAAACACAATTCTCCCTACAAAAACATCTAAGATGATATTGTCAAAGCATACCACCATACGAGTCCATGTGAGTAATCTGTTGCTATTGAAACGATAACATATTAGGGTGCTTTCAGGTACATGTCTTCGGGTTAGCAAGTTGAAGTTCAGCATGTCATTGTAGACGCTCAATATTCACTTCCTTGTTCTTGATCAATGTTAGTGTGAACAAACAATTAAACGAAAACGACCTTAGAATAAGTGTGTGGATAAAAATCTGCATTACTCCCAGACCAGCTGTTTCTGACCAATCACAATCCAGAACTCGACGGCACTCTGATTTGGTTCTCCCTCAGAAACCAAAGGAAGCAAGATGTTGAGCAAAATCCACAACACCATCAATTTTGCGGCTGATAAAACGCATAAAGTGTAAAGTGTACAGGAATCTTGTTCTTTCTTGGTTCTCAGTGGTTCCCTTTAGGGGTCGCAACAGCCTGACATCCTATTAACACTTAAAACATACACTGTAAGTAATGAACACAGTAGTAAAGCATATGTAGCTTTACTCTGACTTTTTCAAACCTTTCCACAATTTAGTGACTAATTTCCAGTATAAAAGCGTAACCCTGCTACACAGCTATGGTTATAGAGACGCTTCAGTGATCAGGTATGTAAAGGGGTGCCTTCTTGGCGCTCCTTCCAATTCAGAAGGGATAATTCAGAGTGACAGAGTGACCGCCTTCATACACACACGACGCCACTGCGGAATAACAATAAGCTCGAATGGATGCTTTCCAAACGACTGCGGCGAGGAGACTTTTAGCACACTGTGCTCATAATTATAAGACTGAACGAGCAGGAGGGATGGCGGGGTGGCCGAGGGGAGTGAATCAGAAATGAAATTCGGAGCAAGACAGCCTTTGAGTGCTAAAATAAAAACTTCTGAACGTCTTAAGGCAGGACTTCTACCATAGTTTGATGTCCGGGGTGTGAATGCTTGGCACAATGCTAATATTGCAGTTTAGCATCATGCAAAAGAAACTGGAAGGAATGTGTGGAGGATGTTACTGTAGCTTACGGGTAATGAGTTACGAGCATCCTTGATAACTAGGATAAGTGCAGTTTGCTAGCTTTATCATTTAGAGTATTCTTTGTGTAGTGTATGCAGTAACATGACAACGTACAACTTTACACACACATGCAAGAAGTAAACAGATACCCATAGGTTTATTATATAAACAATACTGTCTAATAATTGTTATAACTACCAGGTTTAAAATATACATGCATATTCCAAGCGCATCACAAGTCACCTGACCTATTTGTTTGGACACCATTTTTGTTGGTAAGCTTCCGCAGCACATGTATAGCAGGTTTGGGGGAGATTTGCTTATTGTCAGTGCTGCTGGAGTTAAAGACCTGGACCAATCAGAAATCAGTGTGGCTTGCCTTAGAGATCAGGAGGCATTCCGTTTGTTCTGGTTATTTACATGAAGCGCACTGCTACTGCTTATTTTCCATTTTAGGCTCCTGTACAAATCGCCATGGAAATGTTTTTTGAAATAAATTATTTTTAAAACAAGTAGTTCAAACGTTATGGATGGATATGGATTATGGATTCGTACTTAGAGAGCTCAGAGCATGAACAAGCTTAGTATCAGTAAATTAAGCCCATACTTGTCACATGTATTTAACTGCACAGTGCAATTCTGTTTATTGCAGGGTTGAGGGTCTCAAGGGCCCCAGAGAAACAGCCTGGTGGAAAGGGGGCTTGAACCGCTGACCTTCTGATCAATAACCTAGAGCCTTAACCATCCGAACTACCACTGTCACCTCCCCAATAGATTAGTTTGCATAACTTTCAATGTCATATTTTAAGCTAAAAACAAACAAAACCTTTTTAAAAACATTTTTTGACATGCTGAAAAATATGTAATAATTTATCAGCGTTATGGATGTGGTGTTAAACAGTTTTTCTGAGAGGACATGTTCTCTATAAAGTCTGTGAATCGTAAAGACTGTGGCAGAAAGCGTTACACTTGTACCACAAAAAATGTAAATGTAAAAATATTTTTGTAAGAAATGATTTCTGATAAAATATTATCATGGATGTGACTTTTTTTACATAGTGCTGCACAAATGATTGCACAGAAATCGCAATATATCTAATCGCAAAAAATGTGTTACAGGTTATGTTTACATAGTCAGTAATTCATGTGGAGTTTTGCCTGAAGTATCCTGAACATGATTTATGATTTATGAACATGTTTTACTTCAGTGATCTGCGTGTGTGTGTATGTGTGTATTTGTGTGTGTATGTGTGTGGTCTTTGTTAACGAGGAAAGGGTACTTTGGTGTTTTTTGACATATATTAATATAAATAATCAACATTAAGTGCTTACATGCATCGTGCTGAGTGAACATCGAAAACACTAAAGAGACATAAAATCACAGATGCTGTCACATATTACTTAGCAAAGGTTATGTTGTGAAAGTGGGATTTCATAAGCTATTAAACACATGAGACTGGAAAATAAGTTGCCTTCGTGCAGCTACTTCTAGTGCCATTACTTGCTTTAGTCTAATGAATTAATTTAACATGAAACACTTGACATAGTAATTAAAAATAAAAACTATGAAATGACTATACCAGAAATTACTGCTGACATTTTAATGGTCCTTTTCTCTCTCTTTTGTTTACCTTTTCTTTTTCTTGTTGGTTTTCATTGTGCCTTTCAACACTTTTTGACAATGATTGAACTTTACTGTTTAATTTGCAAGTAAAAAGGTAATCACCATAATCAAAATGTAGCCGCCTGGTATCTTTAATTGATCGGTATGATTTGGTAATAAAACCTATGAATTTTTAATAGTCTTCCCCTCATGGTAAACTTGACCTTTGTATGGAATCGCCCATAAGGTTGTGATAATGCCTGTTAATCTAAAGGATAATAATAAATAAAAAATACAACCAGGCACATTTGTGCTGTTCTGAGTGTTTAGGAGTGCAGTGAACTAAATCAAGTGATTTTTCGGCAGGCAACGGCTCGCCCCCACTGGAAGTGGGGCTCAGCTCTTCTCACTCTATATTTAGAGACTCTAAAAACAAATGCCGCACTTGGAAATCAACTCTGCACCTTTCATCTGTTTGATTAGCAAGTGACCTAAAGAGGTGCAGTCACACACCTGGCCATAGAACACCTGAGCAGCTACGCAGTACCTTAAAATGTAGGAAAAGCAGTAGTTTAGAGTAAAATCTAAGGAGTTAATGTGTTATGTAGAATAATTATTTTGTCTGCAAGAGTTTACATGTGCACCTGTAGTTTAATTCTGGTAGTGAATTTGGTGCAGTAATACCAATAAGCCCTGGACATTAGTGGCGTTTGCCAGGAACAAATCATTTGACCTAGCTATCCTGGTCTTCTATGACGTGACATCTGATTTTTGAAGAGACTGAAATTTTGGTCAGTCTTGTCGCTGAGACGAATAGCTAGGAATCTTGAAACCTTCTATTCTACAGAATTGTAGTTCAGTTTAATGCTAATGGTGAAACACCAGCGAAGTCACAAGCAGGTCAAGCTGATCTGCCTAAAATACACCTTCCTGCTGTTCTGAAATCTGTTCAGAACAACACACTCATTCTATACCTAGGCCAACTATGGGTGTCATTTTCACACTGTACATGCCTGTGTAGATGTATCAAACTCTAGGGTTTTTGCATGGTTTTGCAAGGAATTGCATGAGGGTGCAAAAAAACATTCTTCACACATGCCTTATTTCTGCCCCCTAATAAAAGCATCAGACTGAAATATGAGGTTTGAGTGATGGACAGCTTTGAGGTGTTTTGTTGTGTCACCGCCTCACACACACACACACACACAGATTTACTGATATATAGGTTGGCTCATGGGATGATTTTTGAACTCTGCCTGAACTCTTGCTTGTGCAAGCGTGTAAAAAATGACACTAAAGTTAATTACACTCTCACTCTCTCTCTCATTCTCTATAACACTTATCCTGTACAGGGTCACAGGAGGCCTGGAGACTATCCCTGGGTACCGGGCCACAAGTACACACACAATCACGGGAATTTAAAAATGGCAATTAGCCTAATCTGCGGACTGTGGGAGAAAACCGGAATATCCAAAGGAAACTCACCAAGCCCGAGGAGAACAAGGACCAGCTCGACTTGGAATTGAACCCTCGACACTGGAGGTGCGAGGCCACAGCGCTAACCACTACGCCACCGTGCCGCCAAGATAATTACATCATCCATCAAATCATTCAGTTTCAGTTTTTCATACTACACTCTCAGAAATAGGGGCACAAACTGTACTTTACTT
The DNA here is from genome assembly GCA_028565275.1 of Leiocassis micropogon. NCBI lineage: Eukaryota > Metazoa > Chordata > Actinopteri > Siluriformes > Bagridae > Leiocassis > Leiocassis micropogon. Next base: position 679,756 of record JAOVVA010000029.1, on the reverse strand, counting down.
GTTTCTGGGACAATATCGATGGAAAAAGATGGGATTTTTGCTTTTACTATCAATCTTTTATCAGAAAACGATAAATTGTAGTAATTTTAATTAAATAATTAAATGCATGTACATTCATTGAAGATTTGGTGTGAACTAATGCTGCACGATTAACCATATCGCAATCGCAATCGTGATGTCAGCCTATGCGATTACATTACAGCAAATGTTGCGATTATATTAAATAAACAAATGCGTTCGCGGACGTAACAAGACATTCATTCTAAGAGCTGCATGGCCATTTCTTATGTCAAAAATAAAAAATAACCAGTCAGTCTCGTGTA
>JAOVVA010000029.1:589064-599194 GCA_028565275.1 Leiocassis micropogon | reverse complement strand
ACTCATGGACGTAGAGTATTATGGTGAACTGGTATGTTTAGATGCTGTCTTCCTCACTCTCATTGATCACTCAGGTTAGTTGGTGATGAAGTGATTTGTTGAAAGGATAAGACCGTATCTAATAATCTGTGTGTTCTGGATGTTTTTCTAAAGACTACAATTTTATACTAAAGTTTCATTCATTAAACAGTGGAGAAGTTTAGCTGGATATTACAAACCTAAAGCTAAAGCTGTAATGAAATCAAATATTACTCCGATACTCGTACTGAAAATGCTTTAAATATACTTAGCACTGCTTATAGTTTATACAATACAGTATAAAGTATAGTATAAAAGTTTTGAGTCCGGTTCCTCTCAGGGTTCCTTCCTCATCACTGAGCCCTCAGACTTGCTCATTAGGTATAAACATTTATCTTTTTATCTCTAATTATGCATACATTCTTATGTGTGTAAACTTGCTTCATAAGAGACCTATATACATAAAAATGCAATTAAATAATACATTTAATAGTGTATACTGTTCTTGGAAAATGATCCAGTATATTTATCTCTCTGTATTTTACTTCTCTCTGGTTTCTCAACACTTTGGAATATTTAAGGAACATCTAACCTCTCCAGTGTGTTTCGCGCTCTGCGCTGCTGTTCCTGTGTCAGTGTGTAGATCTCAGTGACCTATAAAATGTAAAATTCTGCCCTGAGGCAGGAGTCTCTGCTGTCGCTCGCATGTTCAGTGTGTTATTCAGTGTTAATAAAGTGTTAGGGATGAGCCGTGGGGGGTCACGTGGAGAGCAAAGGATCCCTCATGAGCCGCTAAACTGCTTTAATAATAATATAAAAAACCTACATTTCAGACACACTACGTTACGGTGTTTATAAATCTCCCTGAGCTCTGCTTTAGTAATTTACATATTTAAATATGCAGATGAGGAGCTCAGGTAAATCGCATTGAGCTTTAATATTCACATGCTGAATAATCAACTGCACTCTTTCTACTGCATTCATCTAACTTTAATACAGCTCGTTTTACACTTCATACCCGAATTAAACTAACAAAAGGTTTCTAAATATGTTATTCAACAAAGTGATATGGAAGAACTACTGAACATTTAGCAATAAATATGTAACAAAGGGCAAACAAACCAGATGTTTGAAAGAAAAAAAGAAAGAAAGAAAGAAACAACAACCAAGCAACCAGGTAACTAATCACTGTAGCTAACTACAAAAGCAAATTAATCAAATAACTGAATAAGTGAAGAAAGAAAGGAAATAAGAAAGAAAAAAGTTAGTTTTTTTTGTTCTTAGATTTCTCAATATTGTTTACAACGAAATTGAGTTTTTGCTTCACTGTAGAAATTTTACACACACACACTCACACACACACACACACACACACACACACACACACACGTACACAGATTTATCAGCATTTTTACTGTCTTACTATTTTTTTGGTTGTTAAAATTTTAGAGCAAAACAAAAACAGGGAAGACATTTTAAAAATCTTGATTGTTTTTGAAACTTTAACAATATAAATATTTACAATAAAGTTAATTTTATAAAAACAAGGCCTTTAGTCCAGGCACATTTCACTGAGACAAATGGAAAGACAGACAGACACACAGACAGACAAACAGACAGATGGACAGACAGACAGATGGACAGACAGACAGATGTATTGGTATGAAAAAAGGCTACTGTAGATGAATAAACAGGCAGATGGGTGTAGGAAGTGAAAGACCTTGAAGCAGATACAAACAGATGGATGGACAGATAGACACACAGATGGACAGACAGGTAGATGAACGAATAAATGGACAGACAGAAGATTGGATGAATTAATAGAAAAAGCATAAATGACACAGAGAAACAAACAGCTGGTTAGACACTGGGATAAACAGGAAAAAAGAACAGGCAAAGGGATAAAAAAAGACCCACAGATGGACAGACAGATACCTACAAAGACAGAAAGACAGATGGATGGATGGACAAACAGATATACAGATTGATTGAGTAACAGCAATATAACAGACATACAGATGAACAGACATACAGATTAATGGCAAAACAGACAGATTGACAGACAGATGGACAGATGAATGGACAGATGGACAGATGTATGGGTGTAAAGAGATGCTGAAGTTACTTCTTTTACTATGGTTTATAAACAGACAGATGGACAGACAGATGAAAAAAGTGACAGATACCAACAGATAAGCAGACAGGTAGATGTATGAATAAATTCATAGACAGACAAAATATTAGATGAATTGAAAGAAAGAACATAAATGACACACAGAGGAACAAACAGCTGGATAGACACTTGGATAAACAGAGAGACAGACAGGCAGAAGGATAAAACAGACAGATATCTGCATAGAAAGACAGAGAGACAGACAGACAAATGGACACAGACAGACTGACAGACAGATGGGTGGGTGTGAACAGAGACTAAAGGTACTGTAGACAGATAAACAGGCACATGGATCAAGAAAGTAAAAGACCTTAAATCACATACCAACATATGGATGGACAAACAAACACACAGATGGAAAGACAGGTAAACGGATGAATAAATGGACAGACAGACAGACAGAAGATTGGATGAATTGATAGAAAAAATGTAAATGACATACGGAGAAACAAACAGCTCGATAGACACTGGGAGAAACAGAGAGACAGACAGGCAGAGGAATAAAAACAGACAGATAGAGAGACTGACGGACAGACGGAGGACAAGCAGATAGACATATTGACAGAGTAAAAGACAGATAAACAGACAAACACAGACAAATATAGACGGATGGACGGACAGACAGGCAGACAGACAGGGAGACAGATGGTTAGATAGACAGACGGACAGGTGGGCAGACAGACAGATGGTTGGGTGGACAGACAGACAGATGGTTGGACAAACAGATAGACGGATGGACAGACAGACAGATGGATGGCAAAACAGATAGATTGACAGAGTAACAGCCATATAAGAGACACACAGATTGACAGACATACAGATAAATAGCAACACAGACAGACTGACTGACTGCGTGTTTATGGACAGACAGACAGGGAGACAGATGGTTGGACGGACAGACAGACAGACGGATGGATGGACGAATGGATAGACAGATTGACAAAGTCAGACAGATAAACACAGATTGACAGACATAGAGATAAAAGGCAACACAGACAGACTGACAGACAGATGGACGGATGGACACACGGACAGATGGATGGACAAACAGACAGATTGAAAAAAGTAACAGACACATAACAGACACACAGATGGACAGACAGATAATGGCAGGACAAACAGACAGACAGACGGATAGACAGACCGAGAGGCACACAGACAGATGGTTGGACGGACAGACAGACAGACAGACAAATGAATGGACAAACGGATGGACAGATTGACAGAGTAGCAGACACATAACAGGCACACAGATGGACAGACAGACAGATAATGGCAAGACAAACAGACAGACAGATGGGTAGACAGACAGACAGACAGACAGACAGACAGACGGTTGGACGGACAGACAGACAGACAAATGGATGGACAGATTGACAGAGTAACAGACAGATAACAGACACACAGATAAGTGTCAATACAGACCGACAGACCGACAGGCAGCGAGTGCACTCTTGTATGACGTCATTGTCAGAGACTTCCGGTCGGAGCGGGTGTACGCGGCTGAGAGCGCTGTGGAGGCGGGAGCGGAGTGAAACAGGGCTCGTGTCTCTTTAAAGAGCGCCGAGTGAGTGAGTGTGTGTGTGTGTGTGTGTGTGCAGAAAAAACAGAAAGCGCTGCTCGGTGTTTCAGGAACGGCAGAGTGAACTGTCTCTCTCTGTCTCTCTCTCTCTGTGTCTCTGTCTCTCTGTGTCTCTCCGGCGGATGTGTGCGGGCTCGTGCGGGTCTGGAGGAGGAGCTGCGGGGGCTTTTGGGGCTTTTTGGGGCAAAACAGATGGCGGGTGTTTTCTCGCGCTGACCTGCTAAAACTTGCCCCCGTGTGTGTGTGTGTGTGTGTGTGTTTGGTTTTTCCTGGATTTCCTCTGGATTCTCCTGGAGGGTGTGTGTGTGTGTGTGTGTGCAGCTGGGTCAGGATTCTGAGGAGAGATGGTGCTTACACTGCGCTGCCTGCCGTCTGCAGTGCACACACACACACACACACACACACAGGCACATCACGCACACACACACGCACACACACACACACACTAATGGTGCGTTCAACAAAGTTGCGGAGCTGTAACTGAGACCCGGGGCTGGATGTTACACCTGTTCACGTCTGCGCGGCCATTTTGGATCTGGACAGCACACACACACACACACACACACACACACACACGCATGGATCAGCTGAGCGGGGGCGTGTGCGCGGTGCGCTGCTTCTCCGCGTCCAAGGTCACAGTGTAGCGGATTCACGCACAAACACGCACGGGAGCGCGCGCATGGACGTGCGTGAGTTGCGGTGATCGCGCCGCGTTTTCCTCTTCTTGTTCTCTCTCTCTGTCTCTCTCTCTCTCTCTCTCTCTCTCTCTGTCTCTCCCTCGCTGTGGATGGGAGATCAGGATCCAAAATGGAAGAGAAGAAAGTGAAGCCGACGCGGAGGTCCCGCACGCACCGGGAGCGCGCGCGGCGGCGGGAGACGCGCGCAGAACCGAGTCCGGCTGAGCGCGAGCGCAGGGCCGCCGCCGCCGCCGCCGCCGTTTCATCCGCTTCTCCTGTCAACCAGACCGGCAGGAAACCCGCTCACTCCGCGTCCTCCTCCTCCTCCTCCTCCTCCTCTTCATCATCTTCATCAGTGACATCTTCATCACCCATCATCTCCTCCTCAGTGTTCTCCTCCAGGAGGAGGAAGCGCCGCGTCTCCAGCCCTCAGCCTGACGAGGAGGAACACCAGGAGGAGGAGGAGGAGGAGGACATCATTGATGGCTTTGCCATCACCAGCTTCTCCAGCCTGGAGGGTCTACAGGTAAAAAAAACATGCCTGGGAACTCTCTCTCTCTCTCTCTCTCTCTCTCTCTCTCTCTCTCATACACGCATGTAAGCAAACAAACACACACTCACACACTTTTTTAAGTGACACCCAATAACAGCACAGGGTTCGATGTTTGCCGAGAAGGTTCTGAGTAACCTGAAGCAGTCAGAAGTCCAGAATAAGACCGTACGGTGGAATTTTGTGAAAAAAGTTTGGGAATTTCAGGGTCACGACGTTCCTGTCGGAATTATTTACACTCCACGGACACACCGATGTCCCCCATGGAGTCCAGTGTCAGGCGGTCTGAGAGCGCTCCTGTCCACAATCATCACTCACACACACATTACACACTACCAGCCAAAACACGGTACTGCTGCTGATTTCATTTTATTCTAGTTTATATTATACATGTAATACAGAAAATGTGTGTGGGCCGAAGAAGCTGCTTCTAAAGTTTATGCAACATGGAAGTGACCAGTCGTGCTTCCCTAAAAATTTCACGTTGCTAACTAACTTCAGTAGTTTTGGGAAATGAAAAAGTGTTATACTGTCTTACTTCAAACAATAATCATTTAAAATGAAAATTATAGATATTTCTTTGAGTATTGATTCTACAATTGGTGTAAGCTTCTAGAACCGTACAGCATGACCTGTAAACATTGTTAATGAAAGCATTCAGTGCAAGATTAAGGATGTTTTTCCAAAAAAATCTTTAGTGTCCGTAACCATCAAATTCATGTTTCAATATCTTAACAATTTAGTATTTTAGAATAATACACTTTTTCAGGTTTATTTCTTTTTAAATCTAAACTGGCCAAGTTTCATCCGAATGATAATTAAAATCACTGAAAGATTTGAATTTTAAAAAGTTACAGGCACTAAAACATAAAAGGGCATGAAATTGTTTTTAGCAAATGTGTTTCTTTTTATCTGATAAAATATATAAATATGTATGCACATTTACAAAAAACGAAAGCATGGATCGGGAGATAAGAAGCGTTAAGTTCTATGAAAAATGGTGTTTATATGATCCTGTATAAAAATTCACTTTTTCACTGAGATGAGACACTTTTTAGCACCATTACCATGTTTTGGCCGTACACAAAAAAACTTTAGAAAAGTTGATTTCAGCAGATGTGATTTATGTGAAATTCATACTTCATGTCACATGTTTTCACACACACACACATACGCACACACGTATTTTTTCGGCCTGAAGCTTCTACCTAATAAATGTTAGATAAACGTGTGATTGATGTGTGATCAGCGCACGGTTGTACAGCGAGTCTCGTTGTCTCCTCACGGCTCTGTGCGTGTGTTGTCTCTGTGTGGGGTTCCTTCGGGTTCTCCGGTTTCCCCCCAACTACCAAGAACATGCCCCCTAGGTGTGAGTGTGTGTGTGTGTGTGTGTGTGTGTGTGTGATGTCTGGCGTCCCATCCCGGGTCTATTAGAGCCTGATTATGATCGAGATGCTGATCTCTTCAGAACGTTCAGAACACACCATAATGTTCATGTGGAGGAGTCAGTAGAGTGCAGGAGCCTGAGAGCAGAAACTACACGAGGAGAGTTTATCATTAGTGTGTGTTTCATTGCTCTGTCTCAGAAACATTACCCTTGTGCATTTCGTTATAGTCCAGCCCTTTTTTTTTTAATAAGCCTCATTATTTTAACAATTACTTTTACTGTCATTTTATAATTTTTTTACCATATTTTATTTAATTATACTGCATGATTCATTTTAATGTATTAATTATTTTAAATGGAATTTTAATAACTTTTAATATTTAATTATATTTAATAATATAATAATCAGTAACACTGTTTTATTTTTTACTTATCTAGCACTTAGCTTTTCTATTATTTAATAATTGCTTATTTATTAGTATTTTTATATTTTTACTTATGTTAATATGTTCAAATATTTTATTAATTTAAATTATTTTTTATTATTTGTTTATTTACTAAGATTTTGTTAATATTTAACCTATTTTAATTTATTAAATTATTCTTAAATTCATTAGTAATATATTTTAATATTTTTATAATATGTTATTATTAGCTTATTCAGTACCATTTTACTTTTTATTGGTATAATAACAATTACATTATTATATGTACATGTATATTTTATTTTATGTTATAACTTGATGTTGCTTATTATTATTATTATTATTATTATTATTATTATTATTATTTTTCAGGCTATATAATTTTATTTGTGACTTTATTTTGTTTAATTTATTTTATTTGTATGAAAGATGCTACATAAAAACAGCTTTTTGATTGACTGATTGATTGATTGATTTAATAATGAATTACATTATAGGGGATATGATTGGGACTGTGTAATATTAGTAAGTAAATAAGTAAGCTAGTATGTATATAATAATGTAAGAGATAAAGCAGTATGAGGATATAGAGTGCACCAAGTAGTGTGTAGGGCACACAGCACTATTTTATTCCTCTATAGTACCAACAGTGTGACTCTTGAGTCTCTTATATCACCACATAGTGCACTATAGGAAGGACCTAAAACTTACTGCACTGTTATAGTGCGTATAAAGACCGCCCAGAACTTCTTAACTGGATAAATAGTGCACTGGCTGGGTGTAGAAGCTGTTATTTGATTATTGGATATGCACTGTGTAGAAAGACTAAAGTATCGCTTTTAATGACTATAGATTTTATTAACATCTTTAAAACACAGAACCGGGGATGATGGGTATAAAAGTCATCCAGAGTACCATGTAGTGCACTACAAGCAGGGTGCACAAGTAGACATTACTCGATTCCTCACACAGTGCATGCTTACTGTATAGGGTGTGTGAGAGTGCATCTGAATCTCTTAGCTGGATAAATAGTGCACTAGACTCAGGACAGACTTGTGTGATGTAGAGTTCAGAAAGTGTAGTGCACTAGACAAACAGAATGCATTTATACAGTACGTATATGGGGGTTATATAGCAAGGACAGGGTAGTGAATCTGAAACTGTCTTTCAATTAGTGCACTTGATAGGGTGTAGCGGTTTAATATATAGGCTAGGAAGATGAACAGAAGTCAGTCTCTTATTGGTCATATACAGTAGTGTTTGTCTGTGTTGTGTGTGTGTGTGTGTGTGTGTGTGTGTGCAGTATTGTCCTTTGTATACTTTATATAGAAAGTCTGAAGAGGTATCCCACAAGGCTCGGTGATAGGGCATTTAGATTTTACTCTGTAACACACACACACTTCTATAATCCAGAGGTGCAAGCAGTGCCCTGGATGATGTGTAAACGTCTTGACTCAATCCCCATGGAGCGCACTTGTATTAGGGAGCATTAAAGTGAATTTAACCTGTAAGACAGTTTGATAATTAGTGAGTGAAAATCATAATGCACTAGAAAAAAAACAGAAAGCACTTCCTGTAAATAGTACACAGTACACAGTACAGTGCAGTTCATGCAGTATGAGTCGATTCCCTGTGAGCATATACAGTATATCCACAAGGCTCAGATTTAGGTTATGTACTGTAGACATTACTCAGTTTGTGTACTGCACTACAATCTCAAGTAAATAAATAACGCACTAGATAAAGTGTAGGCCCCTTGCTAACCTGAACTAAACATATAGCTCACTATGTAGACTGAAATCGCAGTGCACTAGACAAATGAATAAGTGTATTTGTGTTCTTATGAATAGGGAGCCTCGCTATCTGACACACACACTCTCCGCATCACTTCGTATGTTGAATATTATCCTAAATGATATAGTGAGAATGGAATTAAGTCTCCTTACTCAGGGTATAGTGCACTACAAAGAGTTGAGAAGTGATGGAGGTTAAAAGCATTGCTTCATTCTTTTCTATACAATGCACGTTTATAAAGTGCCTGAAAGTGAATCTAAATCTCTTAATTCGATCAGTAGTGCACTAGATAGCGGTGCAGGTGTGTGAGTTTAGAAATGTGTGTGTGTGTGTCTGCTTTTAAATGGAATACTGAATCCTGATTGGTTCCTGGGAGACCACAACGTCGGTATTGAGGCATATAACAAAATCATTTATTAACACACAGGATCAGAAATGATGATGATGATCATGATGATGATGATGGGTTACTGGGTCATGTTTATATGAGGGCATGACAACCACAGGCTCTACCTGTACTATACTACCTGTACCAGTACTCGAGCCTGTACACTGGGAAGCTCTGTGAGGTCAGGTAGGACTCGTTTGTAGATAGCGTTACTGAAAGTCTTCATCGAGTGCTTTACGGTACATTACAGTGTGTAATTGTGTCATTGTGTTATATTGAGCATAAAGTGTCTTTAATAGAGTGTAGATATTGTTAGCGATTTCGCTAAGTAGTGCGTATAATATAGAGCATATTGAGCTGAAACATCAGTGCGGCTTCGAAGCGGTACACCGGGAAGCTTTGTTCCGAAAATGTAGATTATTTAATTTGAGATGAGCCACATCCAGTAGTCGGGATTAATGTCAGGGTGACAACAGGGGGAAAAACTGATAAAGGAACAGAAATAAAGAGAAAATAAAATTTTGGAACTGGAATAATGTACATGTAAAGAGACTTTTTGTCAGGCTTGACTTTCTAATATATTTCAGCTTTGTACAATCGTATCATATTTACAGTGTAAGTGATTTCCAGGGACGGGAATCAGCGGGGATCTCTTCGGGGGCCTGGAGCCTAAGTGAGGATCTCCCAATACCATATTATCATGATACCTAGAACCCGATTTGATTTGAATGAAGACTGTATGTATCCTGGTTCGATATTACATTTATTTTTTCAGATTGTATTACAATTCTAAACAAGCTCCATATGTACATAATTTGCTCCTACCACACAGGGCAATGTACATGTATATTTATGAGCTATTTTAGATTTAATCTTGTAGGATTATACTGAAGGTGCAACATTTTATCACCTTTCCAAATACAGCATACGGATTTAATCTGTTTGGAGGAAACACATTCTCTGAAACACATTGTCCCATAGCAAATAATGTAAATGCAGATAATCCGTTCCAGCCACCCAAAAATATTACCAATATGACCAATTTCCAACATTTTTTTTTGCATATAAAAACAATCAAAACATTTAGAAAAGACATGTAAGTGAAATAAAATATGAAATAAATAGACATTAAACCT
>JAOVVA010000029.1:557571-579729 GCA_028565275.1 Leiocassis micropogon | reverse complement strand
CGTAAACCAAGACTTGTTCGTTTTTCAAGTCAAAATTTATTAAAAATCTTTGCTCGTCTTGCGAAACACTCGCAAACCGCATTACTCGTAATCCGAGGTTTCACTTGTATATAAATATTTGTATAAAATATTATAATACAAATATATTGTTAATGCTTTTTCTCTACCTCTTCTTCCTCCGGGTCTCTGTACAGTTTCTCAGAGTGTAATCATGTTTTTCTCACTACAGCTTGTCTCTCTCAGGTGATACATTGACTGGATTTTTTTTGTTACACGGTGGAGGAGAACTAGGCCGCGTCCCAAATACCCTCGCCGCGTCCTATTTGTCGGCTCAGTAGCTGAAACTAAAGGCTTTGTGTTATTTGTGTGAACTCTGGCTGATTCAGAAAGAGCTGGCGTTACCTCACACCGGGGTTTTCATGTCTAAAACTATCATGTGCGTTTTATACATTCTCATTTTCTTTAGTGAGTCCTGCACTCTGATTGGTCAGAAGGTGTTGATTAATTCTCTATAACAGCGGCTCTGACAGAAGCACAGGTTCATTTATATTAATGCGCTCGTCCTGATATGCAATGGTTTCTATAGCAACAGTCTGTTCCCAGGGATGTGTACATTAGATCTACTGGGACGGTGTTAGTTTCTCAGTATTAATATTAATAATCACATATTAATGATTTTATAGCATACAGCATCGTGCAATTTAAAATCTGACTTGTCCCATGTGTTTTTTTTTTGGTGTGTAACTCTTAGTGTTTGGTGTGTGTGCCTTTTCGTGTGTATGTTTGAAGTTCATGTGTGTGTTTTGTGTTTCTCCCCCAGTGGAGCTGAAGTATAACCTGGATCAGTATGTGAATAAGCGTTATCCAGGACTAGTGAAGATCGTGAGGAACTCCAGGAGGGAAGGTCTGATCCGCGCTCGGATTCACGGCTGGAACGCTGCTACGGCTCCCGTTGTCGGATTTTTCGACGCACACGTGGAATTTAACACAGCCTGGTGAGTTATTCACCTTTTAGCTCTCTGTTTATCAACTCTTACCTGTACAGTAGATACAGAGTCGTTACTCATTACCCGTGTGTGTGTTTGATTTTAATTACTGACCCTGGAGGCGTGGTTAGTGTAAATCCTGACCAACCACAATCACAGAGCTGAACTCTGTGAAGAGCCGTGTTAATGAGCGTGTTAATGTTTTTTACTGGGAGTGTGTACAATGTCCAACATGGTTGCATGTGATATCAGTATATACGTGTGTGTGCGTGTGTGTGCGTATGTGTGAGATATTTATCACTTGTTTGACCTTTTTCGAGCAGCGCTGTGTGATTGAGTGGTATTTATACAGAGGAAGGACGAAGACAGCGTAACGTAATCGATTCATCACACCACGCTGGCCTTTTATTCTGCTTCCTCTCTCTCTGTGTGTATGTGTATGTGTGAAAACTTTCTCAGGTCTTAAAAGTTTTATTTCATTTTATTGTTTTTTTCTTTACTTTTATCTTTTACTATTTTTTCTAATTTTTCTTACTTCTTGTTTTTTTAATTCCATCTTTCCTTTTCCTTCTTTTTTCTTTTCTTTTCTTTTTTTTCTTTTCTCTTCTTTTATTATATTTTCTTTCTTCTCTTCTCCTCACTTCTCCTCTTCTCTCCTCTTCTATTATTATCCATTCCTCTCTTCTATTCTCTTATCGATTTACCACTTCTTTTTTTCTCTTCTCTTCTTCTTCCATCTGAATCACTTTGCAGTCTAAGTCTGGGTCTAATCCCTACTGTAATTCAGCACTGAACAAACACTAACAGCAACAGCAGTGTGTTCTGATTGGCTGAAAGCAGTAACCACGGGAACAAGCACCCCTTAGACGACTCAATTAACAATAATTAGTGTGCAGATTTTGTTCGTGTCCTCATTTGCATATTGCAGGTAAAAATGCGTAGCCCCACACTGTCACTATACAGCTGTTTCTATAGTGACCTATTAGATTATTCTTTTAGTTTTAGTGATGTTATTGATTTGTTGTGGATATAACATTAATGTAATCTTTGAAGCCCTTAAAAACATTAATTATGACTGGTTGTCATGGTTACGGTGGTGCGACAGGTCAGAACTCAGCGTTGTGTTAATTATAGTTAAACAAAAAAATAAAACACGCACTTCGGTAGAGTTTAACAACGACTATACAGCACAATCATGTGTTTTATACAAGACAACACGATCACACATGACTGTTGAGGATCTTTTGCTAAATGAGGTTCCGTATCTGCTTTTCATTCCTCTTGTCTCCAGATTTTGATCGACATTTCGTGGTCTTGTCTTGTTTATTTATTGTAAAACGTTCATAACGAACACGCCGAAGTGCCATGTTCCTAAACGCTAAGGCGGAGCACAGATAAGCGATATATTTATGAGGAACAGAACAACGATTAAAGCGTAGTAAAAGGAAAGCGAGCGGTGTGCGGTGAGAGATAAGATAAAGCCTGGGTTGTGATAAAGGGTTTATGATATTTGGTAGCAGGTTATAAAGCGATCTGAAAGACCACGCGTCACATTGAATCAGCCTGGGCTCTGCGGCACTGCTGGGGGATTTGCGAGGGATATTTTAGTTCTATTGTCACACATTTGAATCTAGTGCACTTATCTAACACACTTCTACTGGGGCATTAAAGGAAAATGCCACACAGACTTCAGCACTCAGAGCAACACATGATCTTCAGCTGCAGGCTTTCTGCAATCATTTCATCACTCAGAAACTTCTGTCTTTGACGTGATGTCAAGATTGCTTTAATTATATCGATATTAAAATCGCTATAACTCCACCTCCTGCAGTTTTGTCACAATGGAAATTCAGCCTGCAGATGTGTGGACTCGTGCATTTCTTAAGTGTTGTAATGTTATAGTAGTAGGTGCATCATGGCAAAAAATAAATTTGCTAGTGGCAGCGAGGAGCAAGAGAGAAAAAAAAGTTATATAAGAAGGAACACCAAATTGTCAAATGTAGCTTAAGGATTATAACTTGGTAAGAAGGTTGGAGGTTAAGTGCTGGGGAGACTGCAGTGGCTCTAACGGAGCGTAAACTTTCTTTGTCTTGGCTTCAACATTCTCCAAAAATCCACTGGATGCATTTAGTTCACTCCATGTCCTTAATCGCCCACATCTACCACATTTGCTGATGGTTGATTCTGATCTGCAGTGGGATTTAACCCTCACCTCACCATCTGCACATCCTGATCAAACACATCAGGTTCAAAAGCCATCCAGTGTTTCCCACATGAGTGAAGGCTGACATCATACCGCCAGCACAGAAGTGCTCTAAAACATACAACAAACAACATATACATATATAACCTTTAACACAATTATTTATGTGAATTTTCTATTAATTATTTCTATTATTTAATTCCAGAGATCCAACCTACCCACACCTCCTCCTCCATCTACACATATGTGAAGAGTTAGACCAAGTAAAAGAACTAAACACTCTTTAGTGTAGAGTCAGGATTGTGCAGTATAGAGTTATCCTTAGACCCAGCTATACACACACAAGACTGAGCAAAAAATAAATTTAAAAAAATAGCACAGATTTATAAGATCACTTGTTTTTATGGTTGTATGTTTCTAGTACTAATACTAATAATAATATAGGTCAGGGGTAGCAGTGGTTAAGGCATTGGGCTGTGGTCCAGAAGGTCCCAGGTTCAAACCCGCCATGTCCAAGTTGCCCCTGTTGGGCCCTTGAGCGAGGCCTTTAACCCCAACGGCTCAGATGTATAATGAGATAAAAAATGTAAGTCGGTCTGTAAAAGGGCGTCGGCCAAATACTGCAATGTAAATGTAATATACGCATGTGAGTTCTACATTTTTGCGAAGTCATTCCTGTATTCCAGTAGCAGTAACATTTGCACATTTTATAAGTAATAATAACTTTGATTCTGTCTGACATCAGAAAACCCAAACACACAGTGTGATGTATGGCATTTTGTTTGTTTGTTTTTTTAATCAGTCCTTGAGCAGCGCTCTGATGCCGCTCGGATCCGTTCCGCCTGAGTTTTATTAATCTTCCTGGGTTTTATAAATACGAGCCGCTCACCTGTGAAGCTGTGCGTCTCTACACAGCATGTGCGACTGTCAATGCGCCCTTCTTATTCATTTTACCATCCATGATTGATTAATTAGCAAGAACATTACACCGCTCTCGTGCTACCGGTGAGCTGCTTATATGGCCAGCCTTCTTTAGCTCATAAAAAAACAAAGGGGTTGTAAGATTCAACTCCATATCAGTGCTATTACAGTACGCCTACCTGGGCTTAATTAGCCATAATTAGCAATTAAGAAACAGACAGGTAAATCCACACTGATTGTCTGGTTAATTCTGACTGCTCCCAAAATTATTAGTCCAAAGATTTATCCTACTTCAGCTTTGCAGTACATGCCACCAAGTGTGACCAAATTTAACAGCTTCAATTAACATAAAGATGCAATAAAATCCTTTTAAAGTAGCAAAAAATCAGAGCCTCGGGATCTAAAGTTGAATCACAGACAGTGACAATAAACACACCCTCGAGCTTGAAGTGAATCCAGGATTGAACTGTCCTTCATTAAAAATAAAAAGCGGTCCATTGTGAAGAGCGCACATAAAACTTCGGAGACAGCTGTCAGAATATCCGCCGTAAATAACCGCGTTCTCACTTCATCCGCAGGATCGGAGTGAAAAGAGACTTGTGTGTCTTTTACGGCCAAAAACAGAGCGCCTGATGTGACATGCCTTTAGTGACATCACAGAATCGTGAATAAAAAGGTCACATCTGGGCGGGGCTGAGCGATGAGTTGGGGAAGTGGCTTGTGATCTCTATAATAATAATAATAATAATAATAATAATAATAATAATACTATAACTGTTATAGACAGCTCCACCTAAAATCCACTGTAGTATAATATTTATGTTCAATTACAGCAGAATTAACGTTACGAGCCATGGTGTTTAAAAGACTGTTGATTATTAATGAATAATTAGAGTCGCATTATCGCTGAATACTGACGCTAGTCATGGCCTTATTATGTGAGATGATGTCATGCACCTGTTTATAATGTTCCTAATAAAGTGTCCAAATAAACCCCTCTGTCCATCATATAGTGATACGTGTCGAGTTCTGGCTTCTGATTGGTCGCAGCTCTTTCAGTAGCGCAGGTTGATAGTGTACTAATGCGCTTGTTCTCATATTGTAATCGTTTCCATAGTAACAGCCCATTAAAAGGGACATACGTGTGCACAAGATGAACTCCAGCTTTACTCTCACACAGTAAAGCTGGAGGTGATTAATCTATCTCTCTCTCTCTCTCTCTCTCTCTCCTGTTGTTAAAGAAGCTCTGGAGATCTTAAGAATGCACTTAAAAAAGAAAACTAGCGCAGAACAGATTAATGCGTCCTTTCTGCTGAGAGAACGTTCTGTTTAGCCTAGCCTTTTTTTTTTCTTTTAAACCAGTCTCCAAGTTGAGGAGCCCCTCGGAGCCCTGAGAGTAAATAAAGGCAAGATCCTATTATCTGATAAAGCGGTATGAAAGAACGTTTCCTCATTGAAGATGTGGCACGCATGGAATTTCATCAGAGGAGACGAGTCGCTAAGGAGAGAGAGAGAGAGAGTGAGAAAGTGATGACACGCAGAGTCGAGCGCAGCAGGAGATAAAGATCTCAGGTTTACTTAGCAGAACAGAGAGCTCCATACTTTAGTGCTGAGTGTTTACACACAGGTTAAGAAACACCGAACATCAGACCTGTCTGAACATCAGACTACATCGGTTTTAACCTCATCATTTCATCCGTCATCTCATCGATCGCTCGCTAGTTGAGCCGCGTCTCCCGGGGGAAACCCATAGCAAGGTCATACTGTCTCTGAATTTGATGAATATATAAAAAGACAGATCGACATGAATTATCTCTGTGTAATTATCACCGAGGAATGATGTCGAGCTGTCACACTCATCCTTCCCCTTAAAAGTGATCTGTCTCAGCCGTCGCGTCATGTGGAAGCCATTACATAATTGTCCAAAAGTATTGGAACAGCCAGGTTGTTTTTGGTTTGGTTTTGTTCTACACTGTAGAAATTAATTTATTTTTCATCTTTAATACATTTTTCATGTACATGTAGTGTTCAACAGCTTAGAGCTCTGGTGGCAGACCACCTGATTTTGAGGTGAGTAAAAGTATTGTTCTATCAATGAAAGCATTTTCCTCAATGAAAATGTCAATTCAATTCAAGTCAACTAGGCTTTTATTGTCACTTCACCCCTGTGCAGTTCAGTGCACAGTGAAATGAAGCAGGACCTCCTCCAGGACCAAGGTGATACACACATACACCATAAATTAACACAACTAACTACCGTAGCTAACTAAGACTAGCTAGTAAGCTAGCTGACGCAAACCAAACTCACATATAAATTAAACTATCCAAGTACCAATCAAAATGAGTTGTACATAGGTTCAGTGGTGTGTTGCGATTCTTTTGTGTGGCGATAAATGTTTCACCACACTGACTCCAAAATGGATTATTTTAAATTAATTTTGAATTTATAATTTTTTAAAAAATGTGATATTGAATTGGGATGTTTATGAAATCGTGATAGTTACCGAATCGCAATACAGATGGATCGGCACCCGGGTATCGTGATAATATGGCACGGGTTGAGCCAGTCTGAATCTCCGTGGATTGTTAGCTGTTAGCTAGTGTGTGCAGGTGGAAAACAGAAGCAGGAATGTGGTTGCTGTGGTTACAGTGTTTTTGCAGTTTTCTGTCGACAAAAGTGTGAAAGCGGTTGCCTAGGTTTGATCAGCCCTCCTCCTGAGAGACGGAAATCAGAAAAAGACACCTCCGAGCTGAGGAGCCCTGCACGAAACACGGATTTACACGTGCAAACGTGCCAAAACAAAGAGCGGAGAATAAACGAGACGCGTAGGGAGGATGGCATGGAGAAGAGACGTATGTTGGTTGGGAAGACATTGGGAAGAAGTTTTCTTCTGACATCGTAGAGTCACGTAAAGTCACGTGGAGTGAGCGTGTGATTGTTTCTCATTCCTGTATCTCAGTGTACAGAGTACATTTATAACTGCAGCAGCTTACATCACACACATACACACACACACACACACAGACACACCTTCCTGTAGCTTCTTACTCACTTATTAATAACCTGCTGAGGACTCCTGAGGGAAACACACACACACACACACACACACACATATTCCTACATCCGCCTATTTATTTTACAGCCCAAGGACACTGGGTACTGAGTGTGTGTGTGTGTGTGTGTGTGTGTGTGTGTGTGTGTGTGTTTCATCAAACACCATTTTTTTCCTGTACCCACGCCAATTATTTATTTATTTATTCTTTCCTTAATTTTTTTTGGTCTGTATATTTTTATTTCATTCTTTCTTCATGGAGAAACATCCTTTCTTCCCATGTTCCTTCCCTCCTCCCTTCCATAATAGTTCCTTCCTTCTTCCCGTTTCTTTCTTCTTTATTATAGTTTTAGGTTGTTTTTTTGAACCTACTGAAACTGATGCTCAGTGTTAGATGTAGAAGTGGTGTTTGTCTTAAAGGAGCAGTGTAGTGAAGTCACACAGTGTCGGCGGTAACGCAGCAGTCGTCCATCACCCGAGACGCGCTCAGTGTCTGAAGGCTGCTGCGTTATACGAGGGTGAGTCCAATTAACATCCTCAAACTGCGCCAGAAGCAGTGCGTTAAATGTGGAGCAGAAATAAAACTATATGACCGCTCATCTCACTCTTCTCACTCTTTTCAGCAGAGACCTTTCCTGAGACCTTAAACCCCTCTTTCACAGCTCTGTGACTCCTGTTGGGTTTAAATTTGTTACATTTAAATGCTAACATAGCTAACTCACAATCCACGTCTTATCCAGCAGGACTGTACGCACAGTAAGAGAGCGTGACGACGTTGGTTTTTTCCCTTTCAGGGCAGAGCCGATCCTGTCGAGGATAAAAGAAGACCGGACTCGGATCATCCTGCCCGCGATAGATAACATCAAATACAATACCTTCGAGGTGCAGCAGTACGCTAACGCGGCTCACGGCTACAACTGGGGCCTGTGGTGCATGTACATCATCCCTCCTCAGGATTGGCTGGATAAAGGAGACGAGACCGCCCCCATCAGGTAAGAATGGCAACAGCAGTGTGTCATTTCAGGAAAAAACAAAACATAGCTTTTATCATCACACTGTTCTAGAGCGTAGAGCACGTTTAGAGACCTGGAACTGATCAAAGAATAATAATAAAAGTGATGCACTAACGTGGCGTATCAAAATACTTTCTGAAGTTGCTTTGATGTCGTGCGAAGTGTGAGATTTCTGATACTTTCTTTATTCTAATGAATAAAACATTCCTGTTTACATGATAATGAAACGCTGTGATTTCACTAGACAGTGCATTTTGGAGTTAAAAAGAAAGAGACTCTGTGTGTGTCTGTGTGTGTGTGTTTGTGTGTTTGTGTGTGTGTGTGTGTGTGTGTGTGTGTGTGTGTTAGTGATTACATAGCTAATTCTTGTGCATCCTGCTGGTTGTTCCTGTTTGTCCTCGACTCCACTGGAATTAAATCTGCTGATTGTGCAGTTTAGTATTTATTTATTTATTTATTTCATAGCTTCCTCCCTGCCACTGTTACACACTCAGTGTGTGTGTGTGTGTGTGTGTGTGTGAGGGGGAGGGGGAGGGTGTGTGTGTCTGCTGTCTTAGAGTGGACTTAAACTGTGTAATGAGGTTGCTGTGGGATGTTTGGAGTCGGTCGATGCCCAGAGTGTATCCGTCGCTTTTTCACTCTTTGTGTACTTTGTAGTTTGTCCACACAGCAGGTTGTGAGTTTCACCCCCGTGTCTCTCTGTTTATAATGGAGACGTGATTTATAGGCGTCTAGCCGATGCAGGAGAGAGTCAGTCTAACCATAAATTAGTGATGTAACATATGGTAATGTTAATAATAACGTCTCAGCCGTGTATGTAAATAGACCTAATCATAGACACGGCTGCAGAGTGACTCGTCTGCCTCTCCAGATAAAAGTTTTCCTTGATTTTATTAGCAGCATCGACCTTCACCGTGACCGTGATTAATCAATAATAAGCACTTTACTCAGTTTGATCTCAGTGTCGGTATTGAAAAAAATTTAGAGTCAGAGAGAGAGAGAGAGAGAGCAAGAAGAGAGATGTGCATGCAATAGAGTCAGTAACACAGTGACAGTGACACAGATTTAGCAACAGTGAGGCAGCATTACACAGAGTTAAAGTCAGTTAGACAGAATAAAAGTCAGGAGACAGAGTTAAAGACAGTGAGACAAAGTTAGAGTCATTCAGTGAGACAGTTAGTCAGTGAATCTCCTGTCTCACTCTATAGATCAGAGTGTTAGAGACAGTAGAGATGTGGCGAGATCTCTCACTGATCCACACTGCAGCTGATCCTCTCATTATTATTATTATTATTATGTCTTTCATAGTTGTTATCATTCATGTTGTTATTGTTTTTGTTTCTCATGTATTTGTTTGTTTTTTTCCTGCTGATCTCTCTCTCTCTCTCTCTCTCTCTCTCTCTCAGCTCCAGTATCCAGTGTCTGATAATACTGAAATTCTCTTCTCTTTTTTTGGGATCCAATTTTTTTTTGTTTTAAAACTTTACTTTTTATTGTTCAATTGTCTCAAACAGCCGTCCTCTCTCCCTCTCTCTCTCTCTCTCTCTCGCTCTCTCGCTCTCTCTCTGTCTGTGGTAATTAGGACTCCGGCGATGATCGGCTGCTCGTTTGTGGTGGATCGCGAGTACTTTGGAGAGATCGGCCTGCTGGATCCGGGCATGGAGGTGTACGGAGGAGAGAACATCGAGCTGGGGATGAGGGTGAGTGGTGCTACGCTTATTAAATTCATAACCTGTTCCTTCTCATGTCACATTTCCAATATAATACACAGGACGTAAGTGTGTGTGTGAGTGTGTGTGTGTGTGTGAGTGTGTGTGTGTGTGTGTAAGACTTCTTCACCTGTGAAGCTCGCTTGAAATTTATAGTCAAATATATTCATGTGATTAAAGTTGGCTGAGAGCAGAGCGGGGCCGTGTAGCACACATGATCCTCATCCTAATTACAAACCAACACCGCGGCCTCGCTCACATCAAACCGCCGCTCGTTTAATCCGCAAACACACAACATCCAGCCAAATGTTTAATCACATTCCTGCACTCATCTTTTTTCTGGGGTTTTAATCTGAGGCTGCCCGGAGGAAAGACACGCTTCCTAAACTCACACAAAGAAATGTGTGGTGCAGCCTCGAGTGTGAGGGAGATAAACTTCTGGAGATGTGGCTGGTGTGGAGCGTATACATGAGGACGCTCACTCTCACTCACTCACTCACTCAATTTCACACTCACCATCTTTTACTCTCACAATAACTCACTCTCACACACTCTTATACTAACTCAATTCAATTTTATTTATATAGCGCTTTTATAGATGATCAGATCTATAATGATCAGATTGTCCCTGATGAGTAAGCCAAAGGGAAAAACTCCCTGAGATGGCAGTAGGAAGAAACCTTAAAAGGAACCATCCTCATTTGGGGGTGATAATGAATAGCAGGAATTTTATGCTGACATACTGTGTGTTAGGAAGCTAGGGTTAGTAAGTTCAGTATAACAGATGATGTCTGAGTTAACATGGAGTCCAGTTCAGTTCGGCAGCAGAATGAGTCAGACAGGTGCAGAGGGCAGAGTTTGGATCACTGGGAGCTCGGGAGCAGCGTGTGTAGATCCAAATCATCACGGAGCAGAATGCAGCTGGAGGTGGTCCTTCACTGGATGCATCAGGATCCTCGCAGGCTTGGCCTTTGTCTACTGGAGCTGGTTCAATCTCCAGATGTCTCAGGATGGGTAGAAAAATAAAGAACAGGTGGGAAAGAATTAGCGTAGCTGCCGTTCATTATATATAATGGAGTATGGGGTTATGGGATGAATTATGTGTGTGCCAGGTTAAAGAGATGTGTCTTAAGTCCACTTTTAAACAGGCAGACTATGTCTGACCCCCAAACACTGTAAGGAAGGCTATTCCAAAGCTTAGGAGCTAAATATGAAAATGCTTTACCCCCTGTTGTAGACTTTGATATTCTGGGAACTACAAAAAAATCCAGAGTTTCTTTTCTTGATCTGGTGTGAACTCTGCATTTTGGACTAACTGTAGCTTGTTTATTGAGGATGCAGGACAACCACCTAGTAATGCATTACAATAGTCCAGTCTGGAGGTCATAAATGCATTAACCAGCTTTTTCTGCATCAGATATAGATAAAATCTTGGCAATATTTCTAAGGTGGTAGAAGACTGTTTTTGTAATATTGGAAATATGATTTTCAAGAGACAAGTTACTATCTAATATGTACTGGTTTTTGGACCAATAAGTAATATTTCTGTCTTATCTGAATTTAGTAAGAGAAAATTATCGGTCATCCAATCTTTTATATCCTGGACACTTAGTTAGTCTGGACAACTTGGATATTTCCAATGAGATGTATAATTGGGAATCATCAGCATAACAATGGAAACTAATCCCATGTCTTCTCATGATGTTACCCAAGGGAAGCATGTATATAGAGAACAGCAGGGGTCGTAAAACTGACCTTTGTGGGACCCCATATTTCACTGGCATTACACCAGACAGTTCTCCATTCAGATCTACAAAATGGAATCGATCAGACAGGTAGGATCTAAACCATTTTAATACCTATGTGAGTTTGTAAGTGATCTATGAGAATATTATGATCTATATTGTTGAATGCAGCACTAAGATCAAGTAAGACGAGTATTGAGATGCAGCTTTGGTCCGAAGCTAAAAACAAGTCATTTGTGATTTTAACTAGTGCAGTTTCTGTACTATGATGGGGCCTGAAACCTGACTGATATTCTTCAAAGATATTGTTTTCCTGTAAGAAGGCGCATATTTGAGCTGACACCACCTTTTCTAGTATTTTAGCTATAAATGGAGGGTTTGAAATCGCTCTGTAATTTGTTATTTCATTACAGTCTAGGTTAGGTTTTGAGGTTTAGTAACTGCCAACTTGAGAGGTTTAGGGACGTGACCTAAATATAGTGAAGAATTTGTAATTTCAGCTGTATGTATCACTTCTTCTAGTAATCTTGTTGGAATCAAATCTACAGTAACAAACACGTTGATTTTCGCCGTGGTGATAAGTTTGTACAGCTCTTCCTGGCCAAGACCTGTGAAGCATTGAGAATCTAGATGTGGAGCTTTAGACTGGACTGGGTCACTGGGTTTTTCAGTGAAGAAATTCATAAGTCTTCACTACTTAACTGTGATGGAATACTCTTTACAGATATCTTGGGTTATGTTAATCTAGCCACTGTACTAAAGAAGCTGGGATTGCTTTGGTTTATTGCGATCAGTTTGACAAATTTGCCGTTTGCTGGTCCGAGCAGCTTTAACAACCCGTCTGCAGCTGGACATTTAGTTTTTCTCCACTTTTGCTCGAGGTTACGAGTTGCTCTCTTGAGGATGTGAGTAAGACTATTGTACCATGGAGCATGGTTTTTACTCACTCTACCACTCACTCTCAAACTCACTCACTTTCACTAACTTACCCATTCACACTCACTTTCACACTAACTCACTCTCACTCACTCTTACATCCATGAGCTCAGCTCCACTCCACAGAGCTGCTCCGTCATCTTATCACACAACAAACACACAAACAGCAGGGCACCAGCGCCCCGTTAATTAGAGAGAACTACCTAAGACCCACACTGAGATATGATGTGAGATTAGCCATTATAGCACAGGGGCATCAGTCAGTCCTCCTATTGACCACGGCCTCGTGTAAAGTATGTAGATGTCGTCTAAAATATCTTTCATTATCCATCAGCACAACAGACTGAAAAACTCATTTTTCTCTCAGATGCCGTATTGATTCCAGCTGCAGGAGTGTGACCGAGGCTGCAGGACCGGAGGGATAGAACATGAGTTTGCATGTACATCATTTAGAAAGGAACCCTAAAATGAGATCTCGAACACGTCACACATGCCGGCATGATGGACAAAAGCTCTGAGTGTCGAACATAATCAGGAAATTAGTAGATCAGTAAATATTTCATATTATATTTGATTTTGTACATTTAGACATTTAGGACAAAGTTGAAGGATTGTAGTTCATGTGTTTTTTTAAAACATACATCATTTCCTTCTGTGCCACACCCACTTCTCTGTGACTGACAAGTACAAAGTGTCCCACCGGTATAGGAACACTTCTCCACACATGACTCCTTCCACACATGATAAATAAACACATCTCTACTTTACAGAAAACGATAAAAAATAATTTTTATCAGGTTTTTTTTATCAGCGAAACGTCTTTGTGAAGGACCTGTTGCTATAGAAACGATACCATGTCAGAGCTGCTGTTCTAGAACATTAATCAACACTCTCTGACCAATCATAATCTAGAATTCAACAGCGCTTTGATATACATGTATTAGTAATAAATAGTTTTGCTTCTCTTCACTATATTAAGGATATTTTGGGGTTTGTTTCAATCTGTTAAAACCATCTGGTGCTTAGCAACAAACAAAAATAACCACAAAAGTGTGTGGTGTCATTTTCTCACAAAGCTCGAGTGACTGGCCGCGCTGCACCGCTTATTGTTTGCAGTGTTTACAGAACAAGAAGGTCAACTCGTCCATCCTCATCCATGTGATATATAACACTCTGAACATTAGGTTACATACAGTATGATGGAATAACCCAGCAAACTGAGCCAACCCACTTAAACCAGCACTTTGTACTGTACGTTCATTAAAGAACATTTAAAACAGTGTTAAAGTAGTAATAATAAGTAAACTGCCTGACCAAAACATGTCCACACACTCAGATTTCATTGGGCTGCATTTAGCTTGATTACATACCTGCATTGTGGCATTATTTCAACATTCTTTGGAACTGCATTGGTCAAAGATTTTCACTTCTGGTCTCGTGTGTGAAAATGTTAATCCTCGTGCTCCCAGAGCAGCACTGGAATATTCTCTGTGCCAAGAAACCCTCCATAGATGTGATAACCTGGTGATTCAGTACATTCAGGTGGTCAGCTATCTTCATTTTATTGCACGCCATCACTCTGGAATTGGCTCAGTCTGGACTCATCAGGTCACATGACCTTTTTCCATCACTCCAAAGGCCAGTCTTTATGCTCTCTAGCAAACTGGAGCATTTTTTCTGATGAGTCTCACTAACAAGTGGCTTTCTTATCGACACACAGCTGTTTAGTCCCAATCCTGTGATTTCTCATCACGCTGCGTGTGTGTGTGTGTGTGTGTGTGTGTGTGTATATGCTTTCCTTGCAGGGTTTATAATAATGAATAATTGCAATAACTTACCAATTTCAGTAATTTCAGCTTTATTTCCTTAGTTGTTGTCTTTGCTTGATGCAGTCCAATAAATATAATTCTTGTGAAACACAGTAAAATCTTTTCCATGATCACGAGATACATCTTCTGACACGTTTGCTTAAGAAATGAGAAGCTCCTCCCTGCATCAGTCAAGGGTAAAAGAAAAGAAATCCAAATAGCAATTATTTTTGGACAACCAGTAAAGAGTTCACTGTGTGTGTGCATTTAAAACACAAAGCATTTGATCCATCTCTTTAAGCCAGCTATTACATCTAATAAGATGCTAATAAGAATGTTCCACTGTGTGTGTGTGTGTGTGTGTGTTTTTAAAACTTCCATGTGAGAACCCTGAGTAGAGGTGACCTCCAGTGTTTGGGATGGATGGAGGGATGGAGGGGAAGAATAAAGGTGATGGATGTTAACTAGAATCAAAGGACAGACAGAAAGTTTGCCAACAGCAGGATGTAAAGTTTAATCTGTGTTAAATATCAGAGAGGGAGATTGAAACCTGTATAGCATTTGTTTAACTCCAGCACTAATTGTACAGCAGTTTATTTTAGGTGTCTGAGCAGATGGTACAGGACCTATTGTGACTCTGCTCTGGTTTTTTACTGCTGAAATGATGAGACGAGCAGAAGAGACTGTTAAAGCCTGGATGCAGAGTTGGTGAAGGGATGGAGTATCCACTTCCTGTTATTTCCTTATGAAATAACTCCAGTGACACAGATTTCAATTTACACACCATGTGTTCATGGGCTCTGTACCGTACATGCAGCCATACAGCTTTATCTTTAAAGGCAGGGGTCGGCGACACTCGGCTCCGGAGCCTAATGTGGCTCCCTGTGGCTCTGGAAAATGAATATAGAGTATTTAATTTAAATGTATTTTATTTTAGTTCATTATTTTTTTAAATCTATTTCTAAATGGGAAGATTATGGAGATCTTGTAACAATAAAATAAAACGTTTTTAATTTTTTGTCGCTCAAAATATACATCACAACCGCTGATGTGCGACAGCCACCGGCACGCGGTTTATTAAGCTTTTCAAACCCCGGTTTTATTCAGGTTGACGGCTGACTGCACACTCCAGTACACGCGATAAAAGAATCACGGCACACAGAACGCAGGCGGTTTTTGGTGGATAATTTAAGTTTTTTTTTACCTCATAAACATGAGGAGGACTCAAATAGACATCGAGCATTTTATTTGAAAGTAACCTTCAACCCAGCACCTTTTTTTTTTTCGGAGTTCAAAATGTTTTTGTTGCATGCAGAAACAAAATTTCATTTTCTTTGTTTCTATAAATGCAACACACTATAGTTTTATTTATACGAAGCATAAAGGTGAAAGGCAATATATATGATGTTATCTTTATTTTAGACGTCAAAAGGGTTTTGTGGCCTCCCGTGTTTTCTTTTCTGTGGGAAACAGGTTCAAGTGGCTCGTTGAGTGTTTAGGGTTGACGACCCATGTTTAAAGGGATGCGTACTTTAACAATTAAACACCACGTTAACAATCATGGAAGGAGTCTCCAGTCTCAGCGCTGTGCAACAGTTAGAGGTAAAGCTGTTACTGTAAGTTCAGGACAGAGGAGTTTACGCTGCTTTTTTAAAACTGTGTTTTATTTTTTCATCTTATTAAGTTTAAGAGGGAATAAAAAGAGAGGCTGGTCTATAGTCTATAGTATAAGTGAACTTGTTAAATGTTGCTAATGTAACACTGAGTAAAAGTAAAACTATAAATAGATATGGGGCAGGGGTGGCTCAGGAGGTTGAAGCTCTGGGTTAATGATCGGGGGCGGGGGTTTGAGGGTTTAAGCCACGCCCATCTGCTGGGTTGCCACTGTTGGGCCCTTGGACGAAACGCTTGACTCTATAGCTGAACAAAATCACTCTGCTGTCGCCGGTCTCAAAGCTGAAAAATACGGAGGCTTGGGCATCAGGGAGGAGCGTAAATAAATAAATAAATAAATCAACGGATAAAATGTCAACTGACAATGTGCTGTATTTTACTCTAAAAGCAAACACACACACACACACACACACACAAATGTTACACACATAGCCATCAGCACAGATTCACATTCAGAGTGAAACTGAAGGAAGGTTGTAGAGGTTTCAGTGCTGAGATGTTATTATTGCACTCGGGGGATTCATTACAGCGTCTGGCATTCTTCTGTACGCCACAGAATCCTCTCCAAGAGCCTTTCAGCTAAACTCTCAGCCTGCAGAGTAACATATCCATCAAGGACACTGTGTGTGTGTGTGTGTGTGTGTGTGTGTGTGTGTATCATTTAGAAACAACAGAAAAGTAGCAAATCTTGTGTTTAAGTACTGTGTGTGTTCTTTAAAGTGGATGTTCTTTAGGATGTAATAACGCACATGATGGTGTATTCAGGGTTAAATAAACAAAAAATAAATAAATAACTGGTGTATTTGTTAACAGTCGTGAAAATTATTATGAAAATTAATTATTATTGTATTTTTTTATTAGGGTTGTTAATTATTAATCACCAAGTTATTCATTGGTGTTAAGTAATTAACAGGTTACAAATGTTTGTCTTGCGTGATATTTCTCACGTGTCTATTAATTTACTCACCACTAGAGGGCAGATTTGCAGGTCAGATGGTCAGCAGTATTTAGGGGATGCTGATCCTCAGAGATTTTGCGATGCTGTTGTTGTGTATGAGCGGTTGCCATGGTACTGACGGAACACAAAGAACCCACAAATGAAATGTCTGTACTGTCGATTATAATGATCGGATTTGTAAAACTATGTGGTTTTTCCATTAAGCTCAGTTGCGTTGAGTGAAATATTTTTCTTACCCAAAAAACAAAACAGAAGATTAAGTGGATTAAGCATTGAAAAGCACATGAGTTGGATTAATGAGGAGAGACGCAGAGAGACGTGCTACATGCAGAGCAGATGATAGGGTCTGTTTCAGACGAGGCTGTTCATTTTAAAAACTTCTGTTCACGTTGTACTCCGGGACAGCGCCAGGTGCTGAAATCAGGACTCATTGTCTCTGTACCCAAATGGAAGAGCGTGTATCGTACTCGGCCTGACAAAAGCGTCACACGCCTGGGAGGATTGAACTGTTTATTTATAGCAGCCTTGATTTTAAGTGAGAAGACGAGATGGTACCAGGAGAACGGATCAGAGAGACGTGTTTTCAACAGCCTTATTGTTTTAGTTGTTTATGTTTACGTTACAATGCAGAACATTAAGCCCAGTATGGTGTAGGTTACTCATGTATGGGTCGATGTGGTGTCTGGTTCCAAGAATACGTTGGCACTGAATACGTTGGGTGCTGTGGGTTGTGGGGCGGGGCATCCCATGGGGCTGGATCGGATTGGTACCTGGGGAGTTTAGAGGGCGGGTCAGGGGGACCTTGGGCTCTTTCTCTGCTGAGACTTGACATTGATGTGTGTGGTGACATTTAAGTAATAATACTTAAAGCTGTAAGTTTGTGTTACTGTGAAATAAATAATCTGAAGATAATTATTACAACTGCAACCTTTCTTTAAAACTCAGGAGTGTGAGTTTGCCTCCGAGATAAAAATAAACCTAATAACTTTGAATTTTTGAGTTTTCTTAACTTTTATATTTTTGTACTTGGAATACAGCAAACAATTATAAATGTTTAATAATCCCAATTTACACGGATTGTTAGACTTTGTATAATTACTCACAAACAAGTTATTTTCACCTGCGTTCTGTTCTCACACGTACAGAGTGAGATATAAAGCATATTGTGTTTTATCACTCCATGGGTGTCACTCTGTGCTTTTTCCACCCTTTCTGAGGTGCGGTCTTGATGACACACACACACAGACTTAGTGTTGATAAGAAAATTAAACCCAAAGCTCTGAGATGTTATATAACGTGAGCTGAGCCGATCATTTACAAACTTTTCGTATGGATACTAAACAGACGCTCACACAACAACGCACTACATCCGTACACTAAACACCGTAACAGCGCTGTGTTTGCAAGTGCGATTGACGGCTCGCGGTGCTGCGATAAACCCGGCCTCCGCAGCTCTTAAACTCGATCTCATTACCATCGCTGTGTTTTTACCTCGTCATTATTCAGACTGTAAAACCAACAGCACACATTCAGTCAATAGCGATGAAGCATGGCTCTCTCACTGGACATATAAATCCATTAGTCATGCTTAATGAAGCAGGAGGCATTTATCCCATCGATCCGGCTGTGTGTTTTTCACTCTAATCACATCATCACGGGGTCAGAGCGAGTGCTGATAAATTATTCAGCCTCATAAATAACCGCATCCTCGCACGCAGCGCTGGCAACGGATCAGTAATTGAATCAGTAGTTAAAATAAAAGAACATTTTATAAACCTCTGGTGATTAAAAAAAATAACAACATACACACAGATAATGGATTTTCTAGATCGAGTAAAAATATAGACGTGTTTTGATTTTTGTGGAAATATATACAGTTGAGCAAAAAGCGAACGATCATATACGCAGAAATTTACATGATTATGGAGTGACAGATTTTACACAGGACGAGACAGAAGTTATTACGCAAAAAAAAACAAAAAGAGTGTTTTAATTGTCACACGAGTCGGGGATAATGTGACTCTGGAATGTTGTCGCAGTGTTCATTTGGGAACATTAAGACATTGTTCGTTATTAGGACATTTAGTAAATACATTACTATGAGAAAATGACTTTGGACCAATGTTGGCTACATGACCTTGGGATAACCTTGATCACAGCAGAACATCACAAATATGACTTATGAATTATTATGACAAAACATTTCTATAGATTTCTCAGCTAAAGCCGGTTCCCTGAGCACCAGCCTCTCGTCCACCAAACTGTTAAATCGTGAAAGGACAGAAAGGCAGAAAACCCGGCGTCAGCAGTATGAGCGTGTACCGATCAGTGCCGTCCAAATCCCGTCCTGGAGGGCCAGGGTCCGGCTCGGTTAACAATTCACCATCGCTTAAACACTCCCACTAATGCTGCCAAATAACAGACGAGCTGAATCAACAGATTTTGAGGAAAAAGATCACCAGGCTGTTCAGGCCACGCCCCCAGGCCAGGATGTAAACAGCTCTGATGTACAGGATGCGCAGGTCTGAGCCGCTTACCACCCGAAACCAGATGTCATGCCATGTGGACTTTTTTATAAAGCTATGAGTAAAGATTTGATGTGTTACAAACTTTATCCTGAAGTCATTTTATGAACATCATTCTGACTTTCAAAAGCAATGATGTCACAACATGATTACAACCACATGACAGCATCATACCATGTCATGGGTCACGCTGTGTGTGAGGTGATTTAAACTTCATGCCACCCTGAGCGGTGCAGCAGTATCGAGCTCGCCCCATCATCACAAGTTTAAATCATCGGATGGTGCCGTAGCCTCCCGCAGCCAGAGAGAGTTGATTGGCCGAGCTTCCTCAGGACTCAGTACGCTAGCACTCTCACAATCAATAGCGACAATGGCGTCCTTGAGCTCATTCATGCTGAAGGAGCGGATAGCGCTGTGATGTATGAGCATCAGTTTGAAACAAACACGGTTGGTACTGTAAGGGTCACGCCCTCGCCCTCCCTGGGTGCTGGTTGTAGCCTTGAAGGGAGGGAGCGCTGACGGGTGGATGAATGATGGGTGGATGAATTGGGCTACGACTAAATTATGTAAACCTGATAATCTTTATTTATCAAATACATGAATGAATAAGTGAAAACTTCCTGATATTAATTGAACTTTTGAAATGCTGAGATTTTCTCTCTCCAGTATAAAGAAAAAGAAGAAGAAAAACTACATGTGCTTGGAAAACACGTGGTGCGAATCTGTTATAGAGGTGCGAGGCCACAGCGCTAACCCTGAGACGGCCTTGGTTAAAGTAGTAAATTTCACTAATCAGGGACGCGTCTCCTTACTTGTGAAGTTGAATCTCGGCATGGTGTCTCATAGAGCCGTAACCACTGAGCCACACCTCACCCACTTGCCCCAAAATCTTACATTAAGTAATCTTTATCCTACTCTTTTGTTCTGTCACAGTGATTGCAGGATGTTTTGATTTCATTCATGTTCAGGACCGTTACACAAGTGTACATCAGTTCACTATAATGTCATTAATGGTACAATGCGTTTTTGATTTGTTTTGTCTTCCAGTGTGTTTGGTTACGCCTGCGCCAACTGAACACGTTGCAATGTGTGCGTTCTGAGATGCTTTTCTGCTCACCACGGCCGTCTAGAGTACTGTCTTTAATAACTGTTGTTCATGACTAATGTAAAATGACATTTTATGAAAATGACATAAACAAATTTCTAACAGAAGCTTTAAGATTAAACAGACTCCATTAGCACGTCCTTTAGTGAAGTGAATAAGCTTTAAGAACTCTATAACAGTGTGGGTAATCACTTACACCACAGGGTACACATGCACTAATACACACACACACACACACACACACACACAGAATCTCTCTCTTTCTCTCTCTGTAGATGTTAATGGCAGACAGTCAAATGCACTTTTGGGTTGATGCACCTTTCATTACATTATATCGATTTTTTTATTTTTCTTTTATTAGATGGAGATTCATTACATTTACTTCACTCTTATTTATTTATGACTACGTTATAATTCCCGCTGAGAGAGAGAGAGAGAACTGAGTGGTGCAGAACGGCCCTCAATCATGACTCATTCTATACAAACGTTCTCTTTAGTGTGTGTGTGAGAGACAGTTGTTGATAAGCAGTGATAAAGAGTGAAGGAAACAGTATAATTGGAAGCCGTCTATATGTCTGTCTGTCTGTCTGTCTGTCTGTCTGTCTGTCTGTTTCGCATTCTCTCTCTCACTCTTTTTTTTAACTCTCGTGGTTGTGGGATTTATAATTCATCTACCTCATCAGTTTTAGCGTCTGATTAGTGAAATTGGAGAAAATCCAATTAAATTAACTGCTGTGTAATCTGCAGAGTACATCCCATAAAACCGCCTCGTCCAATTAGCATTAAAATAACACACGCAAAGAGAGAGAGAGAGACAGAAAGGGACATAAAGACGGATGTATCCTTGCGATCAGGGCTCCATGCAGTGGTTCAGGTGGAGAAGGGGTTCCTGCTTAGGTTCCTGTCTGAAGGTTAGGGAATTAAAGCGGAAAAGAAGTTCCTCAGCATCATCCAGTGTCGAATGTCATTTACAAGTTTCTCAGATTCGTTCAGCCGATGTCTCTCATCTGGCTTCCATACAGCTGTGTGTCGTCAGTGTGGCAGTGGAAGATAAACCCACACTTATTAACAGTTCCAGTAAAGGAACAGTGGATCTAGAACTGGGGCAGGACTAGCTTAGTGGTTAAGACTCGTTGAAAAGTCGCACCGAGATTCAACATCACAAGTAAGGAGACACGTCCCTGATTAGACGCCAAGTAATCAGGCATTTACAGCTTTAACCAGTGCTGTCTCATGGTTAGCGCTGTGGCCTCGCACCTCTATGTACGAGGGTTTGATTCCCGGCTCGGGTCTGTGTGTGTGTGTGTGTGTGTGTGTGTGGAGTTTGCATGTTCTTCCTGTGCTTGGTGGGTTTCCTCAGGGTACTCCAGTTTCCTCCCTGTAAGGTTTTATAATATAGTAATACACTGTAATCTAATAAGAAGATTCCTGTGCTCTGAGATCAGACCCCTCACTGTGCTTCCTCATGCCTTCTGTAGTAACACCTTCTATATCCTGTATCCAGATGAATATACATCCAAAT
>JAOVVA010000029.1:519518-537931 GCA_028565275.1 Leiocassis micropogon | reverse complement strand
CTACCTCTTATCTTTTATTCCAGCTCCTTGCCTATACATACTTTATACTGTATATATTCATATATTCAAATATGGTGTGTTTTCATTGATCTGTCATAATTTTCTAATAATTAATCCATGCATGTAATTTATTATTTTAGACACATACATGTGACACATACATACATTATTACAGACATGCATTTCTTCATCATCTGCTCGACTGTGCATGCACTAAACCTTTATCGTCTTTGTGAGCGTTACAGGTTATAAACTTTTAAACGCTACATATGACTTTTGTTAAAATCTTAACTATTTCTAAATAACACACACCAATACCACACCTCCTTTATTCTGACTGAGTAAATAAATCTACTCCTCTGCTCAGTGTAATTCTATCATTTATTTTATTAAAGTTGAGACATTAAAAGTCATTTATCCATACCGTACTCTTAAAAAAAAACTTGAATTAAAAAGAAAAGTGTCAGTCCAGCAGGGGGCGCTGTGTGTGCATGTATGTCTCTGTGAGCATATAATGTGTTTGCAGTAATGGATGCTCCTGATATTGCCTCATAATGACTGCATATTTTGAGAGCACACTCATCGTGTGTGTGTGTGTGTGTGTGTGTGTGTGTGTGTCTCCCTGACATGATGGATGATATTTCTCGATGATTGAATCACGGTGAAGTGTGTTCACGTCCTGCCGCTTTATTTAAAATTATTCACAGGCTCAAGGTCAAACCGTTCTGTCGGAAAGTGCGGGCGAAAAATCTCTTTTTATTACGCCTAAATATTTAAACGGAATATCTGAGCACAGAGAAGAGGTTCTGAGGTGTTTTTTTTTTTTTTTTTTTACATGCCACATACTGAGCGCTGCACACTCCGGTGCGTTAGATCGTTCGTCTGGGACGCCGTGTTCCATCGTTATAGGAACAGTTCAACTAAAAAAATGTAAAAAAAAAAAAAAAACACTGTAATGTCTGTCTTCCTCATGAATCTAATAAACTAATTAGCTGGAATGCGCTTTTTTTTTGTTGCCACGATGCTAATGTAGCTAACAAACAATAGAAGTCTGTACTGTAAGTTTAGCTTTTGCTTGTGTCAGTGATACACAAACAACAAAAATGGTCCTGTATATTGATGCTAAAACAATTGGAAATATTATTTTATTTTTATTCTAGCTGCATTGCTAACCACAATATTTCTATTATATAATATTTTCATATTTAGCTGTAAATTAGCCACATTGTTAGCCATAATATGTCTCTAAAATGAAATAAAAATTTAAACAATCATTTTATTTATAAAACTAAACATTTGGCTTGTTCACTACATTACATTTCCTATCTTAATCTTTATTCATTCATAAAACAATTTAAAATAAATGCTTAACTAAATTAAAGCGGCTTAAATTAATGTTAAAAACTTTCCAGGTTTATTAGTACTCCCTAGCAGCTTTGGTAATTACAGTACAAAGCTCCTGTCAAAACTCAAGCCTTAACCTAGTGATCCTAAAATGTATACTTTATGCACTTTAGATTTTATGCTTTGCTAGCTAAAATATTCCACAAATGTCTGATCTGTGATGTAAACTTTAAAATTTAGAAGGAAAACTAGTTTGAAGGAATATTACTAGCTACAGATAGTTAAAAGACCTTTAAAAAGACTCTGTGACTCCATGATTTGGGGTTTGTTTGTAAAAAATAGCTCTAGTGCTAGCTATACAAATAAAAATAGAAAAAAGCTTTAATGGTCAATTACAATTCTGTGAATTAGTGATCGTGTTTACATTTTTACAGCCTCATTCATAGCCATTTTTTAAAATATATTAAACGTTGCTTACACAATCGTTGGGTGTTTATTATTGATGGTTTCAACTTAATTAGGTTTAATATTCTAGAAAGTATTTTTTCTTTTTTTATAAAATCACATTTCCGGGTAAATTGTTTCTAGGTAAATTAAACTTTTTTATGAAACACTGCTAACGATACATCAACTAGCCTGGTAACTACTATAGATTGTATAGTTACATTTTTTGTGTCGGATTTCACTGCGAGATTAAACTTTAATGCTAGCTTGTTTACAAACTACATTTTTAACATGATTTGATTAGCATGATTACCATAACCGCTAATCTCAAGGAATCTTTTTTTATTCACCATTAAATCAACATATTAAAATTGAGGTTTTGCTTTAGCAGCTAACACACAACTGACTACTAAAATCATGTGTTGCTAAAAACCTGAATAGCTGAATGAACTCACTATTATTATTCAGCTGTCTTATTTAATAGGTTATTAAAATGGCTACTTTTAGAAAGTTACTCAAATGAAATGAAATTTAAAAAATTGCTTAGGAAATTTTTAGTCAGTAATTAAACAAGCTTAAACAGCCTAAGCTACCTAGCTGGAAAGCTAGTAGGCAGTAGCTATTTAGCTGAGCTAGCTTTGTAGCCATCTTACAAAGCCTTTAAGGGATGCTACTGTAGGTAGCCGCTAACACCCTGAGACTTCTTAAATATTTACATTTAATTCGTTCACCCTTTTTTCCTTGCATGAGTGAACACCTAATTGTATAACGTTGCACACAATGACAAAAAATAGCTTTTTTTAATGGCTGCGTGTGTAATTGCCTAAATTATGTAGTTTAATTAGATTATTGTTCATTAATATTTAAACACAGTAACATGTGGTGTTTAAAATAAAAAAAATATTTAAGGATTTTTGTCGAGATGCGTATGTGCTCTCATAGAGACGTCTGTGTGTGTGTGTGTGTGTGTGTGTGTGTTATCTGTGTGTCACAAGGCGAAGTGTACACTTTCAGCGTCGCTCCTAATTTAGCGGGCTAATTAGCTAATTACTGAAGTGGAACTCAAACAAACAGATGTGGTGTTGTGAGCGCTGATAGTCGGGTGTTAAACATGCATTAATACCAAACATGCCATTTCTCTCGCTTGCTCTCTCTGTTGCATTCACACACACACACACACACACACACACACACACACACACACACACACACACACACACACATTATTTCTTCTTTGTGTTTTGTTTTTTGCTGTAATTATTAATGTGAAACATTACTGGAGGATGGATGGCGCTCTCCTAAATCCTGTTGTACTGTAGCTCAGTGCTGAGTTTATTAATAAAGAAAAAAAGAAACCTGGATTTGTGGGCGGAGTTTTAAAGATTGCAGCTCACTTAATTGGTCAAAATGATGCTGATTATAATAGTAACGTTTTCATTCTATAGCACAGCAGTCTGATAAAGATAATCTCACTTTCATGATCTCATTATTCATATGGTTTATGTGTATCATTACAGCTTTAATACAAAAACTAAAGGTTTATGTTAGTAATTAATTAATCAATCAATCAATTAATTAATTAAGTAAGTAAGTAATCAATGTGAAATGTTTTCTTTTCTTCCTGATTTTACACTGTGCTTTCTGTCTCTCTTTTTCTCTCTCTCTCTGACCTATCTGTGTCTCTCTGGCTTATCCATGTTCCTCCCTGTGTCTGTCCTATCTGTAAGTCTCTCTGTCCTATCTCCAACTTCCCGGTGTCTCTCTCGCTATCCTATCTCTGTCTCTCTCTATTCTATCTCTCTGTCTCTCTGCCCTATCTGTGTGTCTCTCTCTCATACCTGTGTATTTCTCTGCCCTATTAGCGTGTCTCTCTCCATCATTTGTGTCTCTCTGTCCTATCTCTGACTTCCCTGTGTCTCTCTCTCTATCTTAGCTATCTGTGTCTCTCTCAGCCCTATCAGCATGTCTTTCTCCCCTATTTGTCTGTCTCTCTATCATATCTGTGTCTCTCTCAGACATATTTGTGTCTCTCAGTCCTATCTGAATGTCTCTCTCTGCCCTATCTGTGTGTCTTTCTGCCCTGTCTACGTATGTGTTACTTTGTCCTCTACTGTAACTGTTACTGCTTTCTCTTTATCTGTTAATGTGCAGCGTGTGAGCTTCATCGCTCTCTCTCTCTCTCTCTCTCTCTCTCTCTCTCTCTCTCTCATAATGTTGTTTTGTCTGACATTTTTGCCCTTCAGAGTCAGTGAGGGCTTGTTGTGTGTGTGTATGTGTGTGTGTGTGTGTGTGTCACTTTTTTTCTTTCTCTCCTGATGAATTACAGCGACCCGTCGTCTCTCGGCAGCATTGATTAGCGATAATTGGAGGGAGTCAAAAGGCGAGAAGTGTCTCTAAATAAATTTTGGCGGCGTTAATTGCACGTTGGTGTGGAGGCGCGCGGCCTCGGGCGCACGCGGCCCCGCGCTAATTGGCCCCCTTCAATGAACATAATTAGAGCGATTGTTAAGAGATAAAGAAAAGGTTTAACGAGCGCCGAGACACTGTCACAGGAAAAAGAGAGGAACATCACACACTCCTCCTCCTTCTTCTCCTTCAGAGCTTCATCTCCATCACACACACGCACACACACACAAACACACACATCAGCACTTCATGCGTGTTCACCTTAATTAACACAGACGTGTGCTCACATGGATATTATCACTTTGCTTTGAGAGGTGCGTAAGAGGAAAAGAAAGATAAATCTCTCTGTCTTGATTTGAAAACATTACCCAAAATGCACTGCATGCTCGGAGTTGTTTCACAAAGGAGTGAGTAACGCAGTTAAGTTAAAGCTAGAAGGTTTTCTGTCTTTAATAGCGTGTTATTAATGTCCTATCAGATGTACAGTACGTGTTCCAAGTAGAACCCTTAAGAAGCGTTTTTTTTGTTTGCTTGTTTTATTTTGTTTGTTTGTTTGTTTGTTTAAGAAAGACTCTACCAAGTATGAAAAAAGGAAACATCGACCTCCAGTAAGGTTCTGCAAATGAAAAAGAAAATAACGAGTGATAATTTGGAGGTTTGTACTGCACACTTCCCCAGGTGCTATATAACGGGTCCTTCCAGGGTTATTTGGATGATTATTATGGCACGTTGTTTGCAGTCATGTGATGTGTGACTTCCTCTGGAGGACAGGAAGTAACAATGAGATGGGGAAAGTTCTATTTCCCTAATAGAATATTAAAAAAACCTTGTCTAATTAAACTAATTATATATAATATAATTATATATACTATATAAAAAAAGATTAAGAGTAGTCATAATTGAATAATCAGAATTAACTAGACATTCCAATGCAAGGTTTAACACGGCTGATAAATATATTATAAGGCACTAATTAGACAATTTCTTCCCCCAGTGTCAGGTAGACTTTAGCAACTAGTGAATGTAAGAGGCAAAGTGTACAAATCCTATACTTGAATAAAAGAAGAGACTCCTTAGGGCAAATATTATGGCTGAAGTAAAAGTAGAACTTCTCTATGTACGTGAGTAAAAGTATCAAAAGTCCATTAGATAACTGTAGCCTTTTTTATAGTAAAAAAAAACACCCATATCTCTCTCTCTCTCTCTCTCTCTCTCTCTCTCTCATTCTCTCTCTTTCCTTCCCGATGGTAAAATCGCTGTGTTCAAACACCTGCTATGATATGAGACGTGTTTCAAAAGGGAAAAGCAAGTTACACAGTTACACCTAATAGTCCACAGGTGGCAAAATTCCTGCTTCAAATGCTATACAGCAGTGTTGTTGGGTAACGCAACAGAATGCAGACATGTAGTGATGTAAAAGTACAGAGCTTTGCTGTAGGTTGTAGTGGAGTAAAAGTAATAAGCATCCACTAATCAAACTACTCAAGTAAAGTACAAATATGTGAAATATGTACATAAGTACAGTAACGAAATAAATGTCGTTAGATAGCTCCAACCTCTGAAGAGCCCAGTAAAGCTAGTAAGTGTAGCTAGTAAGTGAGGTGTGCTGTATAGAATGTTCTGATTTTCTCTGTAGTGAAGTTGGATAAGGTCCTCTCCCAGTGTGTGGTTAGAGACACGGCTCTGCTCACAGTTCTTCTGTGTGGATCATCTGCGTAACGCTCCTATGTTTGTGTTAAACTGATGAAATGAAGCCGGTTCCTACTGCTGCCCTTTGACTTTGGACGCTTTGACCGTTAGCGTAAAGTTCACGTGTTCCGTCGCCTGCAGTGTTTCTTGCTGAAGTTGAGCGCTGAAGATGCGTGCTAAATATGACCCCTGTGACCTGTGAAAGTGTGCTGAATTTATTTTCAAACGCTTTTACTTCTCTTGCGTGCTCTTGTGAAATCTGAGTGAGCTTCTATGTTTAAAATGCAGGAGTTTTACACAGGCTGACTTTATGATTTCAGCTCAGTTATTATTAACATCATGTTTTTTATTCAAATAAAGCGATCATGGTTGCACATAGAAAAGTCATGCGTATACTGTAATTTTTATATTCAAGTGTCAGAATTTTTCGTGAATGTCCATGTAGGAGCTACAGCACTAAGAACAATTAGCATAAAAAAATAGCATAGATTAGAGAAAGAAAACTCTAATCATAAAATATTTTAACAAACTGTTAGAAACACATTAAAATTTGTTAATTTTAGGTTTAACTAGGAATCTGTAACCACTAAGACCTGGTTGAATAATTAATTTTACTAAGCAGCAACTATGTGGTGTGTGTTAGCTAAACACAAGGCTTGCCAGCTCGCTAACATCTGTGTGAATGTGACTGGTGAGCTGACAAGCATGTCCACATTTCAGGCTAATGTTGTTCTAACTAACATGGAGCTGTTATTATACGCTAGTTAAATAGTTCAATTGTTCTACTTGGCTACACTGAAGAGCATTAAAAACATGAAGTGAATACACTTAACATTAAACACTAACCAAATTGTAAGTTTTGTGAATAAAAATCATGATGACATTGTTGCTAAGTAACTTAGGCAATCAGACACCTAGCATAAACTAGCTAGACTCAGACTGACAATTTACAGTAGCTAGCTAGTACGTTGCTGTCATGTCGTTCATACAACCTGCAGTGAGGCGGAAAAATTCAAAACATCGATTTCAGTAAAGCTGTATTTAAAAGCTAGTTTAGCTAGCTTTGTAATAAATTTTATAAAATGTAGTAGTAAAAAATACATTTGTAAAAAAAGTAAAATAAATATAGGAAAGATAATGACAATAACATCAGCTGTAGATCTAATATTCACCAATAGGGGGTGCTAAGGATATGTTTTAGATTTTGTTATCAAAATGCTAAACTTATGTTAGTGCTAAGCTAATGTTCCGGTTAAGCATACTCTGTATACACCTTTACAGTTAGCGTGACACTACAATTAGCATAACATTACAGTTAGCATATCGCTACATTTATATACATATGTGTGTAAATGTATTTTGGTTTTAAAGCACATTATTTATTGATTTAAATAAAATATTACTCAGGTTTCATTCGATCAATCTGGTTTACACTGCAGCGCAGTGTGGTTACACACATACACAAACACACACACACACACAAGTTTCCTGCCCACATCATTTGTTAGCAAGCTGCTACATGTTCACTTGACCTTCAGAGCAAAACACACACATGCCCACACCCAAGTGCGTGCACACACAGAGACATGCACGCACACACACACACACACAGACACACACACACACACACACACAGGCAAAGAATGCTAGCCAAGGTCATAGCCTGGCTCGTGTAGGCAATTAATCTTCAGATCAGAGTTGTTGTAATTTCCTGCAACTCTCATCTCTCTCTCCTTTATCTCCCTTTCACACACACACACACTCACACACATACATGCTAATTTTAAACAATTAGCGCAGTTTTAATAGCGTAGCGACGACCTCTACACCGTTAGTCTTTCTCTGAAATTAATACCAGGATCTATGAATATTCATGAATATGTAAATTAGGAAACACACCCCATATCTTCCTGACATCCGTGATATCTCTAGCTAACTAAACTAGCTTTCTGATTAAGTACAATAGCCCTCATTAGTTGAGATATGCCTCAGTGTAAACATGACCACCGGCGTCTGTTTATCGCCCGCGTATCGCTTCTAAGTGCATATTTTATGGTTAAATATTTCTACAAAAAAATGTTACCCTTTGATAACTTGCATATCAGTCATGATTGGTCCAAGGCAGTGCCCGTATCGTGACATCGCCTAAAATCGTAAGAGTTTGGGTTTGACACGTGTTTAACGCATTTCCGAAGAATTTTTTTTTTACTTTAAACATAACGAGAGACCTGGTACGTGCTAATTAAAATTAATATTAAAATGAACGGGGGGAGGACAGGGGTGAGGGTGCAATTAGTTTGCGCTAGAGAAATGAACACGTGTAAAAAAACGACGCTCCAAGTTTCTCGCCTCACGACGTGAAAAAGCCTTTAATTAAATTTTAATTGAATTCAATTTTGATTTAATTAAAGTAGGAAGCGTCAGGACGTGTCGTTACATCAGGTGTCGTTTTAGAGTGTGAAAGTCACACCGAGGGAAGAACCGCCGCAAGACGCGATAATAACTTTATACATTTCTGAAGGGAAAAAAAGAAAGAAAAAGAAAATGCAAAGCCGAACTTCTCATTGTGAATTCAGAGGAATGCCACTGAATGCGGCTCCGTCCCAAATCGCACCTCAGCACCACTCAGGTCTCTAATTAGAGCTTCTGCTGTTTAAGTGCCTCACCCCTGTTTGTGCTGGTCATGGTCCTTATTGGGTTCCAACCTAAATCGGAAAATTGCTCCAATTAGAATATTTAAGGCTTCATTCCAAGTGTTAGAATTCCTCGTTACTTCCTATTTTTATTAGAATGTTACCCATTTAAAGGTCTCATCCCAAACCAGAGCGCTTCTCTACAGTAATGTGTGCAACAAATCACTTTAGCTAACCTGCTAACTGGAATCGTTGTAATTTAACTCACCACAAGTAATGTAGAAGTGGGAACGGGACGTGTGGATTACCGAGTGCAATCAAATGCATTAGCATATAAATTTATTTGTTTGATTCGCCCACTTGCCCATTTATGGATTAAGCAGAGGTTGGGCGGAGTCAGCTCCTGCCAAGATGGCGACAACCAGACCTTCCACTGCTGATCTTCAAAAACGCTCTTCAGGGTTTGTCCAGGTCTCTTTATACAGTCTGTGGTTTAAACGTGTCTCAAACGTGTACAAACATACACATAAGCAAAAACTTTTTTTTTGTCTTTCATTTTTGTCCCTTTTTCCATGTGTGTATTAAGCAAGCCAATTTCAATTATTATTCATTCAACTAATGTGACCTCATAAAAGAAGAGCCCCTCCCCTGACTTGTTGCTAAGCTCTGCTGCCCTGTGGAGGGGCTAATAGTACAAATAGTGCTAATAAGAACCATGTACATGTTAGTGTTCATTTTGTCAATGAAAATAATGACGAAAACACAATTGCTGGGAAAAATACCACAAACCTGAAGGCATCAGGCATCCCATAATAATCACCCAGTTTTAACAGCCTCTTCGTGGTGATGATGTTACCACATGTTAATATAATTATGTTGTGATGTAATTTTTTTTATTTTATAGTTAAACCGTTGCCAAACACATTGAGCTAATAAGTTATCAAATGATTGTGACCCAGAGGGGCTACAGAATCACTACAACAGTCCAAGTGTGTAAATTCATATAAAAAAATGTAAAAAGTTTCAAAGCACTGTATTGTCCGTACTGCTCCTATTGTTTTGTAATAAAAAATATGGACATACAGCAGTTGTTGTGATGGTTAAAAATAAATATAATTAGCTGAAAACATCAGATGAAAAGATACATTTTAAATGTTAAGGTAATTATTTTTGTGAAAAACCTTAAAAGAGGGTTTTGGTTAGACTAGATGACTGTAGGGTTAATAATAATCTTATTGCTAAAACATTTTCATTGACTAAAACTAGACTAAAATACTTACAGGTTCCTCTGACTAAAACTAGAGTAAAATGTCCAGACTTTTAGTCGACTAAAACTTGACTAAACAAAAATAGGACTAAATATGATAAAAACTAACAGGGACATTTATCCCAGGACTAAGATTAAAGACTAAAATTTATAATAGCTGACAAAATTAACACTAGTACACGCGTAATAAAACTCTCCAGTATGGATTGTATTCGTAGAAGCGTGCGCTCTGTTGTGCTTTATTCCTAACTTTGAGACCTTATGCTAATTATATAACTGGATGTTCACACTATCGGTTTATCGTACATTAAGTCTATAACCTTATTTTTAGCAACTCTTACTCGTGAGTGTGTTTCGATCCACAGCGTCCCGAACTACGAATAGTTTTGCCG
The DNA here is from genome assembly GCA_028565275.1 of Leiocassis micropogon. Lineage (NCBI taxonomy): Eukaryota > Metazoa > Chordata > Actinopteri > Siluriformes > Bagridae > Leiocassis > Leiocassis micropogon. The sequence goes on along the minus strand of JAOVVA010000029.1, from coordinate 527,756 downwards.
TGAATGTTAAAGACACACCTGGGGCGGCGAACGCAGTGCGGCTAAGTGCCGAGCGCTACAGGAGGCTAACAGCAGGAGCGCGGTCCTCCAGGAGAATAATAACGGTGATAATTTAATTTCAGCGTCTCGGAGTCGTAAAGAATAAGAGCTCGTCGTCGATGAAGACACAGATTTGTTTATTTTCAGAGCAGATGGTGTTGCTTCGGGCCAAGAAGATTTTAAAACTCGGGTTTTGCCTTGCAAATGAAGCGCGCTAGCTGAGCATGACGGCGTATTGAAATGCGCTTCATTAGCATTCGCAACAATTTGCAAAACATGTTTCTACTTTCAGCACTATTAGAGAAAACAGGGATCAAAGTGTGTTCATGTGTGTGTGTGTGTTTGAGTATGGTTAAGATGAAACTAAAGGATTTAATATTAGCTACTGTTTGATTTTGCTTCATTAGCATTCATTAGAGTTAGCAAAACATGTTTCATCGCTAATAGAGAACAAAGCCATCAAAGTGTGTGTGTGTTTTAGTACATATAATGATCGTAGTTGTATTGTTAGATGAAAAGATGCATGATGGGAAATCCCTGTAGGATTGTGGGAAGCCGCTCAGCATGGCAAGTGGTCCACCTGCCTTTTACGAGGCTCCGTCCCAAATCAACAGCTGGTAGTTCAGGGACTTTTAAATGTGTGTTAGTGCAGTCTGGGAAAAAGAGGAAAGAGAGTGAGGTGGAAAGAGCGAGAAAAAAGGTGAATGAGTATGGTGAAAGAAATGAAGACTGGGTACTGGAGGAGGGAAGCGAGAGAGAGAGAGAGAGAGAGAGACTGATTGACAGACAGAGAGAGAGACAGGTGGAGAGCTAGAGAAATACACAGTCAGATGTAGACATAGGCAGACAGGCAGATAAAGAGAGACATGAGGAGAGACAGACAGATGACAATACAAAAAGAGACGCAGAGACAAAGCAGAGAGAGAGAAATAAATAGAGAAAGATACGCACAGAGAAAGAGAGACACAAACAGTGAGATGGATACAGACAGAAAGAGAGACATGAGAGAGACAGATAGATGGAAAAGGAAAAAGAGAAACAGAGAAGATACAGAGATAGACATGCTCCAGAAGAGAAAGACAGGTAGACAGAAAGAAAAAGAGACAGAGAGACATACTGTAGAGAAAGAGACAAAGCAAGAAAGGAAAAGAAAGAGAAGGAGATGAACAAAAAGACACAGAAAGAGAAAGTACTGTAAAAGAGAGACACGGAGAGAAAGAGACAGACGGCTAAACTAGCTGGCTAATGCTACACTAAACTTACATCATTGTATTAGCTAAACAGCTGACTACAGGTTAGCTAGTTACATTTAGCTAACCTGAGGACAAACACACATGAGCAGCTAGTCGGCTACAGTGTGAGGCGTTAAAGATCACTAGTGGTATCTGGTGCTGCAGTGTTACTGCGTTAGCTTCATGTAATTAGCTTCAGAGCTAGCGACTGCACTGCTACAGTGCATCATGCGGAAAACTGCTGAAGACTGATTAGCGCTTGGTGCTAAATGTAATAACAATCCTGTTTTTTATAAGAGGTCTTTCAACATCTCTAAGGTAAAAATTGACGTTCCGGATGGTGTGAAGGAGCTGATTTGTGACACAGCCCGAGAACCTGTGCAACCAAATCTCAGGCATATTTCACCTCATGACCCTCTGTTTAGTGTCCTAGTTTCAGACATAATGCTTTTTGGCTGAGGGGTTAAACATGCATCTGTGTGTGTGTATGTGTTGGTCAGACAACCTCTTTAATTCATCCCTGCTTGCGGCTGTAATTGATATTTAGCAGAAAGGTTAATTGTAACAGTGATCTGTTTTAATTAGAGGAGAAATGCGGAGACCTGGCCTGCCCCTGGGACGGACACACACACACACACACACACACACACACACACACACACACAGTCATTGGGCAGCTGGTCAGAATATCCTCTAGCTGTTGTTACAATTCTATAATAAATCCAAAATTTAACCCCAAGCGTTTTATTTCTCTTACACCGCAGCTAAACCTGTGAATGAGCTGCTGCTATAGAAACAATGATCTAATCAACACCTTCAGAGCTCATGTGTGATGTGTTTTATTTGTTTTTCCAGTTTAAAAGCGCCCTTAGTCAGACGGTCAGGAAGGTGACGGAGCCCAAAGCTCCCGAGGTGAACGCTACGGCCAACCGGAGCAGCTCCAAGGACCGCCTCAGTGAGGTAAGCACCGCCCACTCAGGAAGTGAGGTCACAGTGTTAGTGTGTGAGAAGTGATCATTTAGAACAGAAAAAAGAATAAAAATACACGTTTATCATCTGCACTTCTCCATCAGCACTCTGACATTTATCTGTAAATATTTGTTTATTCACAGTTGATTGATGACACACTGACTTCTAGGTACAGGCTAATGTTTTCCTTGAGTTAAACTGACTAGCTAAGCGTAACCATGGAAATGACTTCAGCTAGATTCCACAAACATCCGTGTTAGTAACAAAAATGAAAACTACATGTTTTAGATCTTCACAGCATTTACTGTGTTCAATACCTATCCCAAAGATTAGCTCAGAAAAGCTAGCATAGTGAGTAATGGGAAAGCTAGCTTAGTGAGTAAAATGGGATGGCTAACCTAGCAAGTAATGAGAAAGCTAACTTAACTAGCAAAAGCTAACCTAGCAAATGAAAACTAAAATTAGCGAGTAATGAGCAAGTAATCTAACAACTAAAATGAAAGCTAGCCTAGCAAGTGAAAGCTAACCTAGCAAATATAAGGAACTCTAACCTATCCAGTGAAAGCTAGCCTAGCCAGAAAAAAGAAAGCTAACACAGAAAGTAAAAGCTAGCCTCATGAGTAATGAGAAAGCTAGCCTAGCGAGTGTAGCTACTGTGTACACAGTCGAAACCTTGTCACAGGCATTATCTCTGACAGAAGCCTGTCAATCAAGATGCTCATTAAAATATTAGGCCCTGCCCCCCTGTCTCAGATCAGTGACTCAGCAGCTCTGTGTGTGTGTGTGTGTGTGTGTGTGTGTGTGTGGCGTTACATATTTATGTCAAATTTTTAACGATGCATTGTTTTAAGAAAAGTGTCATAATTTTTTCTGAGGATATTAAACGATCGGTTCATTAGGAAGCAGCGAGAATGTTTTTTTCCTAGAAAGGTCAGAGTCTGTGCCCTTGACATCATCAGGATGAGACGCCGCTCGAGTCGGAAACTGGAGGCATCAATCATCTGTAATGAATAAGTAATGGATAATTTCCCCTCAGGGATCGTTAAAGTGCATCTATCTATCTATCTATCTATCTGAAACTGTGTGTGTGTGTGTGTGTGTGTGTGTGATTTTAGATGCGAACGGGGGAACGGGGGAGGGGTGAAATAATAAGGCGATACGCCAGAGTAATGAGAATTTATGTCTAATTCCCGCGTGGCTCGTTTTAAATGAATCCTGAATATGCTTCTCTAACTAATGCCTGTCAAACGCCAGGCAAATTCACTCAGGCGGAGCGGGGGAGAGAAAAAAAGACGAGAGGAGAGATGAGAGGAGGGGTACACGTCTCTCCGAATGGGCGATGATGAGGAGGAGGAGGAGGACGGAGCGAAGAAAAAGCTCTTAATGAAGAGATTAAATGCGCTGTTCCTGATGGAAATTAGAGAACGAGAGACATATCAGGCTTTTATCATCTCTCTCTCTCTCTTTCTGTTTATTTCTCTCTCTCTGTCTGTCTGTCCACATTTGTCTTTCTGTCTATATGTCCTTCTTTGTCACTCTCTCTGTATGTGTCTGTCTCTATCTATCATCTTTCTGTCTGTCTCTCTTCCGCTCTCTCCATCGTTTCTAGCTGATTGGAGCAAAAAAAAAAAAGAGGCTGCATTTTTTTTTGTAATGAAAAAAATCTGACAGAGCGAGGGAGAGAGAGAAAGAGAGAGAGAGGGGAGGAGGGGCGGCAGGATGGAGGCCGATAAAAGCCTGACAGTTTTGACAGTGAAAAGCGACAGAACGGAGAGAAAGCAAGGGAGAGAGAGACGGAGAGAGATGGAGAGAGGGAGAGGGAGGGCTGAGAGGAGTGAGGAAAATTGCAGGCTGCGCTGGCTGACAGTGTTGATCTGCCATTTCCCTCTAATCTCCTGCCAAAAGTAATGGCGCTAAGAAGCAGGACGCCGTGCCCACGTCGTTTGTACCTGTCCATCACACACGGAGGAGAGGAAAAAAAGAGAAAGACAGAAAGAGAGAGACAGAGAGTGCCAGTCAGCACAATGCGCTAACTCTAGCTCTGTAAACACCACCGCGTTGTTAAAAGCAGTTCAGTCTCTCTAAACACTCGCACCTCGCTCTGTTCCAAACCTCCTCATGCTCACTTGTCCACTTCCCCTCAGGTGAGATCCCTTAGTCGCTCAGTGACACGTTGTATTAAACTTGTGTCTGAATAGACATGTCTCGCTTGTGTGGCCGCATAAAACCTAACTAACTTAGTAAAAGCTAACTTGCTATAAATGCAAGTTATAACAAATAACACTCCTGTCAGGCTAAAAATCAGTTGTTTAGTTAATAAATTAGCGAAGCGAGCTAACTGTACTAGCTCTGTTCACCCACTAGAGGAAGTGATGAGCTCTACTACTTCTTCCCTGTGACGTAGTTTCTATTTCTAATGATTTATATTATGCCATGTGCTCGCTAGGTAACTAACTGTACATCTAGCTAGCAAATCAGTCACTTAGCAAATTAATTAGTTCTCTTTAAACTCTTTAAAGTTCTCTTTATTTAGTTTAGCTAACAAAACTAGCAGGTTTCTAAGTGTACTAGTAGATCACTGATTTGTTAACTAGCTAGCATATCAAGCGTCTGTTTAGTAGCCACAAGAAAAGTCTTATGGTATTAGATTAGAAACATGCTAAAATCAGGGGCGTCTGTGAGCTCACGCAAGCGGAAGGAGCGGATAGCGCTGTCCTCCGAGTGTGTTACTCCGCCCCAACGGTGTGTGAAAAAAAAAGAGAAAATCTGGGGAAAATTCAAAATAATTTTTTTTTTAATAATAATAATATATAATAATAATAACTGCTGGGTTACCTTTTAGCCAGACAGGTAATATTTTAGCTCCCTGAAATAATTCTGTACTTCTGAACTTTCATACAATTTAAGAAGGGATAGCTAGTAAGTTAGCAAGCTGTTAGATTAGAAAAAAAAAATATTTTAATCTTTAATCTTTAATCATTCCACAAAACAAAAGTTTTAAAATATGTTTGAACTGCTAGCAAGAGACGAGCCGACTGTAATAGCGAGCCCCTCTGTCTCAGTGGTGAGTGAACGAGGCCAAGTTGAGACCCAAAGTGGGACGCAGAGGACAAGTGGAGTCTCAGCGGAGCTTTTGTGATTATTCGTCGTCTTCATGCTTCGCTGCTCCTGATTGGCTTCTATTCACACGCAGCTCCGCCTTTTAATGGACTCTCAGCGTGGAACTGAACAAAGAGCTCTGGACGGGTCGCCCCTCCTGCCTCATTACCGAGGGTCAGGGAGTTCTCTGGGGGCAGACGGGGTTGATTCAACCCCTTAAACCACACTGGCTTATAAATAACTCTAACGATTTACAATCTTTAATAAATGTTGTGTTTCTAAAATTCTGTCAGGGTTAGATTTAAAATATATATACCAGGTCTGTAAAAGGAGTCTTTACACATTTACACCTTTAAACACTGTAGCGAGATTCCTGTAGTTCCTCGACTGTAGTTCATAAGCCATGGCAACCTGGTAACACCTATAAGACGGCAGTCTGCAGCACGTCTGTCAAAGACTTTTATAGGAGTTAAAGTCTCTTTCTAGGTGGATACCCAAGTAAAAGTCATAAAGTATCTGATATTTATTGTACTCAAATATCAATATTAGTTTTCTGATATTTAACATACTTAAGTATTAGAAGTAAAAGTAGAAAAGAGTGATGCGTTATAGATTGGATTGTGAACTTTATTGTGCCTTTCGTTATATTAAAACAAGAAAAAAAGTCGGCATGTGTGCCATTAGCTAGCACAAGTTAGCCTTGCTATCATGTTAGCCAGATATCTGTCTTATGAAAATAACTACCTAACCAACTAGCTTTAATTTAAACATTGACGTTGTGTCTCCAATAAATCTATAAATGCTGTAACTGACCTCGAAATACTTTTTGGTTAGCACAGTAAGACAAAGTATCAGTAATGTCCTGGGTGTGTTACGTTATTTTTGTCGCCATCACAGAGTTGGTGGTTGGTGGTTGGAACAAAACAGGTGGGCGAACCAGTGAAGTAACTTGATCACGTCAGTCTTCCTGTTCTAGAAACTTGTCCAATCAGATGTTTCCTGCGTCACAACAAAGTAACTGCGTCCTGATGTTAATAACGATTCTTCACGCTGCTTTAGTCTTCACACACGTCATGAATAGTGTGTGATGTGATTTTATGCATTTTTTATATTTTATATTTCCAGCTGAAGGAAAGACAATCAAGACAATCAATTAGGTTTATATATATAAAGCGTCAGGATCGGGTGCAGACGCGTGGAGGAGCAGCGGCTGGTTTTATAGACGACATTAAAACGAGCTGAATTAGCCGTCTAGCGGCGCGAGCTCAGCGTAAAGCTCGGCAAGATCAGATTAAATGCCTCGTTCATAACATTAGAGGATTTTATCGCACAAACACAATAAACGCTGTAGAAATCTGCAGGCTCAGCTTTTCCATCGTGCCCACGTGCGCATAATGAGCTTTATTTATTTTTTACAAATATGTGTTAATGAGATAAAAATACAGTTAGCATAGCGTTTTACAGCACTAGGTGTAGATTATGATTATATCTCAGTCTGCTAATTCTCATTCCTTCCAATGCAAGGCAGAACTTACTATTTGTCACGCCACGCAGAACTTTATGTTTTCATTTTACGTTTATTTCATTTATAAAGCACTTTCTGTTTTATGCTCTAAATCTCCAAGTGCTTTAACTGAAGCTAAAAATAAATGAGTCTATAGTCACATTAACAACAATATGATTATAAAAGGAAAAAAAAAAGACTACTTTCTGTGGACAAAAGGCATATTGATGTCATCACACGGCTGATCCTGATTGGTGCGTTTTTTTAGCTTTGGTTCACCTGAAAGAACTTCTTTCTCATCTTGTTGTTATTATTATTATTATTATTATTATTATTATTATTATTGTTGTTGTTGTTGTATTTAAATGTTAAGTATTGTTATTATATAGGTGTTGGTCGTTTGGCTGTAAATAAACAAGTAAATTAGAGACAAAAAAATTTTCAATTCAATTAAAAAATGTTTTAACAATAATAATAATTCTATATTGTTGTTAAACTATTCATTGAATTGAATGTTTTATTTTAATGTCTTTGATTTGCTTGTTTATTATTTTTTATATTTTTTTATTCTATTTAAATATTTAATATATTATTATTATTATTAAAATTATATTTCTTATTTTATATATATTTATTATAATATTATAATATTTATAAAAATATATATGCTGTGATATAACAATAATTATATATATTATATATGATATATTGTATATCACAGCATATTTTGAAATAAAACCTTAAACCTGGCTTCTGATGACACAACACCGCTAAGTAGCGCGCCCTACAGCGGGTTAGCACTGGGCGCCAACACTTACGGAGCTCAGACCGGAATGTGCCGGAATGTTCGGCCGCGCTCTCGCCCCTAAATCCTCATTATCATTTAAATAGGGCTCACTTTCCTGCCTGAATACCACAACGTGAATGAAGCGGGGCCACGGGGAGGCTAATTCCACCAATCTGTGCCCTGTGTGTGTGTGTGTGTGTGTGTGTGTGTGTGTGTGTGTGTGTGTCATTTATTCACTCATCTTCTCTCTCTCTTTCAGGTTTATACGATGTGTAAGGGCGGCATTGAAGCGATAATATGGGGCACCTATATACCTATAGAGTTACCCTGGTGCGCTGTAGAGAGAGTGTGTGTGTGTGTGTGTGTGTGTGTGTCAGTCATAGGGGGTTAGAAAGTGGAATAGTGTTGATTCCCGCTGTGCTGCCTCACTGGTGTTCTCTAATTGACACAGAGGGGGCTGTGTGTGTGTGTGTGTGTGTGTGTGGGAGAGATTGAATTCTAGGCAAGGACGAAATTGGTGTAGCAGAAAAGTCTCGGTCACCCCACCTACAACCCCCACCCCCCACCCCCCTCCCACACGGTCCTCCTCCTCCCCCTGAGACGGGGCC
>JAOVVA010000029.1:499441-514534 GCA_028565275.1 Leiocassis micropogon | reverse complement strand
ACCCCCCTCCCACACGGTCCTCCTCCTCCCCCTGAGACGGGGCCACAAATTGCCAATCGACCAAAAGAGGAAAGCGGAAAAGCGAAGGAGAAAATGGAGGAAGGGAATAAATGAGAGAGAGAGAGAGAGAGTGAGTGAGTGAGTGAGTGAGTGAGTGAGATATCTCGATCTTCAGCCCTGTGGTAATTCTTCCAGCCGAGAGGAACCGGCCACTGGGAAGCGACACCTCCAATGTCCAATTAACATCTGTTCCGTCTGCTTGGGTTAGACCTGGGGCACTTTACTCCTCTACTCATCCCCTCGTCCACTCCTCTATCTGTCCACTCCTCCATATGGCCACTACTTCACTCCTCCATATGTCCACTCCTCCACTTGTTCACTCTTCCACATGTCTACTTCTCCACTTCTCCACTCCTCCATATGTCCACTTGTCCACTATTTCACTTGTCCACTCCTCCACATGTCTACTTCTCCACTCCTCCATATGTTCACTCCTCCACTTGTCCACTCCTCCACTTGTCCACTCCTCCATATGTCTACTCCTCCATATGTCTACTTGTCCACTCCTCCATATGTCGACTTCTCCATATGTCCACTCTTCGACTTCTCCACTTGTCCACTCTTCCATATGTCTACTCCTCCACTTGTCCACTCCTCCATATGTCTACTCCTCCATATGTCCACTTGTCCACTCCTCCACTTGTCCACTCCTCCATATGTCTACTTATCCACTTCTCCACATGTCCACTTCTCCATTCCTTCATATGTCCATATGTCTACTCCTCCATATGTCCACTCTTCGACTTCTCCACTTGTCCACTCCTCCATATGTCTACTCCTCCACTTGTCCACTCCTCCATATGTCTACTCCTCCATATGTCCACTTGTCCACTCCTCCACTTGTCCACTCCTCCATATGTCTACTTATCCACTCCTCCACATGTCCACTTCTCCATTCCTCCATATGTCCATTCCTCCACTTGTCCACTCCTCCATATGTCTACTTCTTCATATGTTCACTTGTCCACTCCTCCACTTGTCCACTTCCCCTTCTTCAAGTCCCTAAGTCCTCCACAGAGGACTATTTATAAGATAAGCAAAAATTAAGAGCAGTCTCAGAAATTACTGAGCATTAGTCGTCTTGCTGCATATCTAGCAAAGCAGCCTGGCTGCGCTGGCTAAGCAGTAAGTCAGCTAGTTAACTGTGAAGGAATTTAATGCTAGCTACCTCCATCTCGCTGTTATTATGTGAGAAACTGAGTATACAGGTTTGGACAGGTGTCCTCATGTCACGTATGTGTGTGTGTGTGTGTTCGCTAATACTGGAAACACACTTAGTATTATATGTTTTTCATTCTAAACGTTTGATTAGCGTTGAGAGCGGAGTGTCGCTAACTGATGTGTGATGAACGTGATGAATTTGCGATGGTTGCCGTGGGAACGGTAACGCGGGTGTGACGAGTTGATTGTTGGGTCGTTATCCCACACGAGCTCCACACTGACGCAACAACAGGACACTCGCGTGTTACCGTCACAGAGACACCTGCGAGTCTTCCCACTCTGCTTTATTAACGTGATGTGTTCCTGACTCTGTGCGTGTGTGTGTGTGTGTTCGTGTGTGTGTGTGAGACAGAGGCAGTCAGAAATATGACCCTGAGCACCAATTTGTTCAGAGAGAGAGAGAGAGAGAGAGAGAGGGTGTGAGTGGGCGAGCGGGAGGAGGGAAAAGGTTAATGTGAATATTGATATTAAAGTGATGCAGCTTCATCATGTCTCTGTCACATCTTAAAGGTCATCTCTCTCTCCCTCTCTCTCTCGCTCTCTCTCTTCCTCTCTCCCCCTTTCTTTCTTTTTCTTCCTCTCCCTCTCTCTCCCTCTCTCTCTGTCTCCCTCTTTCTCTCCCTCTTTCTTTTCTGCCTTCTTTCTCTCTTTCTATTTTCTCTCTCTCTCTGTCCTTCATTGTCACTTTCTCCTTCTCTCTATTTCCACTCTTTTTCTCTCTCTTTTCTGTCTCCATTCTCTCTCCATCTTTCTATTTATCTTCTCTTACCTCTGTCTCTTTTCATTTTCTGTTTTCTGTCTCTCCCTCTCTCTGTTCTTCCTCTCTCTTTTTCTCTCCCACGTTGGGTATCTCCCTCTCTTTCCTTCTATCCATCTCTTCTATTTTATATCTCTCTCCTCTCTGTCTTTCCCTCTATCTCTCTCCTTCCTTTTGTCTCCCTCTTTTTCTCTCTTATATTTTCTGTCTCTCTATTTCCTATCTTGCTCTCTTCCATCTGTCCCTCTTTTTTTTCTATTTTCTCTCTTCCTCTCTCCCATTCTCTGCTCTCTGCTCTGTCTCTCTCCTCATCTTTCTTTTACTTTTCTGCTTTCTGCCTCTCTCCTCTATTTCCTGTCTCTCCCTCGCTCTGTTCTTTCATCTCTCTCTCTCTCTCTCTCTCTCTCTCTCTCTCTCCACAGAGCTCCACACACTCTCTGTCAGGACGTGGATATTCGGTAAGTTTGACATTTCCTGTCTTTGGGCCGATTTGTGTGTGTGTGTGTGTGTGTGTGTGTGTGTGTGTGTGTGAGCTGAGGTCTCCTGCGTGTCCTGAGGGTCCATCCTGATGTTACACACTGCAGCACACACACACACACACACACACACACACACACACACACACACACCTCACTGCTCAGGTAAGTGTTACACACACAGTGGGCGGAGCTTGTCTGAAACAGGGGCGTGTCATGGTTACACTCGATTCTCATCTCAGGTGCCGCCATTTATTTGTTTCACATAAAGACAGTGTGTCATATGTTTTCACTCTCAACACACACACACACACACAACCACACACACACACACACACACACACACACACCTCTTTATTAAGTCTGAGGCTGCAGCTCACAGGCTCTGTTAGGATGTCTATTAGGACATGACCTGCTCTGAATAGGGCCCTTAATGAGAAATGAGCAAGTGTGTGTGTGTGTGTGTGTGTGTGTGTGTTTGCACTAATGCTGGTGTGTATGTGAAGAGTTCCTTTCTTTTATTTCTCTGAAAGACAAGCAAGGTGGGATGGAAATATCAGAATAAACACTCTGCATCTGATTTACATACCGCACACACACACACACACACACACACACACACACACACATACACACTCTCCAGCTTGGCATGAATACACTAGTTACTGAACGCTCTGATGATGTGTGTCAAAGAAGATGTGTGTGTGTGTGTGTGTGTGTGTGTGTGTGTGTATGTGTGAATCCGTTTATATAAAGAACACATATTTACGAGTGTGTGACGGTAAAGGAGCTTTATGTGGTGTATAAATAGCGTCAGTATGACATGAGTGTGACACGGGCGCTGAACTCCAACCAAGTTTTTATTTATTTACACCGCTGCTGTCATCTCGGGGGAACAAACCACACACACACGCACACACACGCACACACACACAAACATGTCAGGTGTCAAGTGTGTTTATGAAACACAAACTCTACTGCAGTGTGAGATTTATATAAATTTTAAGCACATATGCAAAGTATTTAAAAGAATTACATATAATTATTTATTATTGATTCATTAATAAAAAATCTGTTTTAAAGCATGAAAATGATAATCTATGTGCAATAAACATGTCGTAAATAAAAAAAAGGCCTAAAAAGTCTCAGGTACGCCTCAACACTTTTCCTCCTTGTTTAACCAGCCACGATATATGAATATGCATGAATATGCAAATGTGCTCATCCCAATTAGCTAAATGTTCCTAAACCGGTTAATAAACTATCCTAACCGGTTAGCTAACTGCTACTAATCTAGTTCTCAAAGTGGACCTTCAGTGCTCTGATCTGATCCAGCTGCTCTGCATATCTAACACCGCCCCCCTCATTAATATTCATCATTCACATATTAATATGAAGTAGTCCGAGTGTTTCTGTTGTGTTCGCGGGTTCTCCCGGTGTACGTGTGTCCATTCAGCCTCCTCAGTCTCACTCCGTAACAAAGGTAAGAGACCTCGGAAAATGCCTCGGGTCTCCACCTGAGAGAGAGAGAGAGAGAGAGAGAGAGAGAGCTCCAGGTCTGGTGTACGTTCTCTAATCCGCTTTTCTTCTTCTTTGAAACGGTTCTTAAAGGTCCTGGACGCTTACAGAAGGAACCTTTAAAGCCTGAGGATTTCCCGTGCTGTTTAAACACGGCTCATGTTTGTGCAGAGAGGAGGCGGAGTCACGTCATCCCTCCATCAGTCAGTGATGCTACCTCTTTAAAAAAACAGTAATAAAAATTATGGACACACTTTGTCGAATTAGAAATACTGTGATCTTTGGGTTTATTTGTGTTTGCTGAGGCCTGAGCGATAGAGTGATAGAGATACGTAAACTGCGATAGACTCTATATATAAAATTTTATTCTATATTTATGTGTCTTAATTTGAGGGCCGCATCACAGCGTCACGACTAAGGACACTTTCACTTAAGGAACAACTGATCTGTACCAGGAGCGGCCAGCGGTCACGTGATTATTGTTCTCCGTACTCGGGTACACTTGTGTATTTACACGCTCCGATACAGCAGGTGGCAGTGTGGAGCGCGAGTGTGAGCTCAGCGGTGTGTGTGTGTGTGCTTTGACTGAGAGTGTAGGAGAACAAAACCAACATGTATTACCCTTCAGTCCTGACACTGTGTTACTGAGTAACTGTGTCTAATATTAATCATATCTCAGTGACGTGAGCTCAGTGGACCTGCTGATTTTACAGTACTTACTTTCTTTACTTAATGTGACTCTGTATTTATTTTTATTTAGGCTGAGGATTTCTCCATCCTCCTGTGCCATGCTTAAAAAAGTAATAAATGAAATACTGTACTTTAATTAAACCACTTTAAATAATTATCATGATTAAAATCTTTTGCCGTATCGCTCAGCCCCAGGTTCGATTCAGTTCCTCACTGCACACGGCTAACTGAAAAAACAAGAAAAACATGGAAAAGGGGCGGGGCTGAACTTACTCAGATATGATATTTATCTTTAAATAAAGAAAGGCAGTGAAATTGCAAACGGAAAATCGTCTTTGCACATTCGATGTTGTTTTAATACAAAACCATTCAGAGTCGCTTCAGTAGGATTTGCTTCAGTCGTTTAGAGATTAGATTTTGCTTTTATCCATCTTTGTTTCTTTTTGCAGGGGTTGCAGGTGGCATATATAACCCCTGCATGTGTGTGTGTGATGATATGCAAATACACACCTTTGCACATGCACACACACACACACACACACATGCAGGGGTTAAATATTAAACAAAATGCAGAGCCATTTAATGTCACACGGCTCGTCCTTATCACGTAAGACTTTCTCTGACCATAAGAAGGTGTGTGTGTGTGTGTGTGTGTGTTTCTATATCTCAGTGGGGTGTGCTCCTGCATGAAAGCCCTATTTGTTTATCTCTGTGTGAATGATACCCCACACACACACACACACACACACACGAAGGGAAGCTGAGCTGTGCTGTGAACACCAGATAAAAACTCGTGTTCACCTCAGCGGGCCGAGAGTCCATCAGTCACACAGATAAACATGAGAGCCGTGAGGCCCCACACACACACACACATGCACACACACACCCTGCAAAGCAGCCTCAGGGCCCTCCACAGGATGTGAGACGCTCACACACACTCTCACACACATAAAGAGGCCTCAGAGAGCTCACACTCAATGGCGGTTTGCAGCTATTTTCCACTGACTGCACAGCACCGAGCTAGCATCACGCGGGAGAGAGCTTTTCACTCTGAATAGTAACACACACACACACACACACATGGCATAGTGTGAATAAAACCGACATCTTGAGGAAGGCTGAGAAACTTCTCGAGTGCAGTTCATATGTGAATCGCCTCTCGATTGCGTCTCCGCTCCTTAACACTCTTTTAGCACTAATTATTCGCGGCGGTGACGTCCTGAGTGCTCTCCAGCCCGAGATCTGAGGACAGAAATATTTGTCCCAAGGCCTGTTTCCAATTTAGAGCTAATGCATATGCAAAAAGGGCCTTTTATTTTCCCTCTTGGTTTGTGCGTGCTTTAAAAGAGCTCGTCATTTGGGCCTGGCTCTAATGAGTCGTTTTTTTTTTTTACATGTGAGGCGCGAGAGTGCCGTTTAATTACCGCGCACAGGCGCGCAGGAGCAAAATGGCTGACCGTTTAAAGCCTCCGCTTTTTAATCTTCCTTTTTTATCTCTCAGATTAGCATGAACTCGGCGCAGCTCCGATTCAGAAGCTGGCAGAGAGACGTTTAGTTTCCATCAGACACTCGAGCTACGTGTCTGGGTTTCAGTAAAAGCAGCGGCTACTGCGTCAGAACGATTCTGTTTAAACCTGCCATACGATGTGATCTACGGTTTCACTATGCTATTCTCGCCGTCTCGGGATGATTTACTCAGTACGAGTATGGTTTCATTAGGATTTGATTCGGAATCAATATTTTTGGGAGGCTGAAATGGATTATCTGCATTTACATTTGGCACAATGCATTTCACATTTCAAAATGTTACGTGACACAGTACTTATTGGTAAATTTAAGCTAACTAACTAGCAACATTAATTATTCAGAGTACTCGGCTAACATTAGCTAGCTAACAAGTCTGCTTAGATAAACGTTAAACGGTTACAGTAACTCTTCAAAGTTAAAAAGTGATTCTTTACCGTGCTAGTTTATACTCTGTGAATTCATATAATGTTCAATAAAACCAGCGGTGTAATGTTGTCGTACTGTACGATGCAGTTTGTGATTGGCTAATGAAATCGAATCTAAGCTGTATGCGGTATGATGAGCAGAGCCCCGAGCTGGATTATTATCTACAGCAGTGCTGATGGATGGTTTATGGCCCGACGTGTTTAACTTATAGGCGTTAATTACGGCTCTGCTGTACGTTACGGCAGCTAACGGCTCCACCGCGGGCTCTCCGCCCTCACATCGCCTCCATTAGATTAGCGTTCATTTCTCCGAAGCTTTCAGCCAAAGCAGAGCGGCGGATGTAAACGAGTGCGCTGCGGCACACGTGCTGGAGCAGAATCAGACCTCGATTACGCACCGCTTCCCTCTCGGAAAGCTCTTAACGTGGACTTGAACAGCTTAATGAGGGAGTTAATGAATGCTCAGGGTGTTCGGCAATTCTACTGTGTAGCACTGCCGCTTTTATCGCCTATTACCGCTCACCATTTGCATCAGCAAATTACAACTCGATATCATTATCCAGCTCAGGCCAGGGCGTAAATTAAACCTCCAGTTACGTACGTCTGTACATACGCGTGTGTGTGTGTGTGTGTGTGTGTGTGTGTGTATGTGTGCGTGAGTGAGAAAAGGATAAGAAAGGATGCAATATGATTCACATCCATTTTCATCAACATGCGACAGAGTCGTTTTGTTGTGGTATAAATCAAACTCAATTTGATTCAGAAAATGATTCAGAGTCGTTTACATGAATATGATTCCGTTTCAGTTTCATCATGTGACTTTTACTAGCTCATCAAAGCAAGGTCAATTGTTACCCTGCTAAGTGGGCGGGGTAACAATTAGCAAGCACAGCCAAGTCAGTTCGGCTTTTCAACCATGAATTTATTTATTTATTTATTTTATATATACGGCCGGGGGCCAAAAGTTTGGAGGAGAATGACACAAATAATAATTTTCACAAAGTTTGCTAATCAGTGTTTTAGATCTTTTTGTCAGATGTTACTCTGGTATACTGAAGTATAATCACAAGCATTTCAACTACAAGTGTCAAAGTCTTTTATTGACAAAAACAATACGTTTATGTGAAGAGTCAGTACCTGCAGTGTTGATCCTTGTTGATCCCTCTGCAATTCACCCTGACATGCTGTCAATCAACTTCTGAGCCACACCCTGACAATGGCAGCCCATTCTTACATAATGAATGCTTGGAGTCAATGCTTTAGTCAGAATTTGTGTGTTTTTGTTTGTTTACCCGCCTCTTGAGGATCGACCACAAGTTTTCAATGGGATTAAGGTCTGGGTTGAGTTTCCTGGCCATGGAGACACTCAGTTATGACTTTTGCCTCATGGTGAGGAGCTCCATCGTGCTGGACAAGGCATTGTTCATCACCAAACTGTTCTTGGATGGTTGTGAGAAGTTGCTCTCGGAGGATGTTTTTGTACGGTTCTTTATTCATGGCCGTGTTCTTAGGCAAAATTGTAAATGAGTCCGTCTCCCCTGGCTGAGACGCGACACCACACATGACTGGTCTCAGGAGGCTTTACTGTCGCCATGACACAGGACATGATGGCAGCAGATTTTGTGACAAGTGATATTTGTGTCATTCTCGATACTTCTGTATGGCTGTATACCTGATTCACTGTGACATTTATCGTAGCTGAGACACATTTTGCTACGCTAGCTGATGTGCTTTATCTATGCAACATTTGCTAAATTTCACCCTCGCTACTTAAACTATCCATGCTGGCTGATTTTTTTTCTTTCGTCGTTAATGTTTATTATTTTTTGCTTGTGTGTGTGTGTGTGTGTGTGTATTATGGCTGTGTATTTCAGTAGCAGTGACTCTGAAGCTTTTCTCAGAGGAACATTTCCAGACTCGTCTCCAGCTCGTGTTTTCAGCCGTTGTGCCGTTATGATTACATGCTAAAGGAGCTCAATAAATCATGTGGATTTATAGCTGTGTGGTTTATTAATGCGGCCGTAGGCGTAGCGCTCGGCTCTCTCCGGTGCTGTAAAGGCGCGGCGCTCCGGGCCGCAGGGAAATACACTACATTAAAACCAACAGCCTCGCACAAGCACCGCCATTTAACACCGAACTCCACTCTACTTCTGCCAGATCTCTTCAATTAGCAGCGGGAGTTTCCAGCGCAGGCTCTTTACATATTTATACCACGTTTTTCTCACATGAGATTCTGTGTGTGTGTGTGTGTGTGTGTGGTTAAAACATGACCTGTTTATTAATAACACAAAACCAGGTACCTGTTTCTGTCTGTGCTGAGGTTTTTATATCCCGCACTGCAAAAAAATCTTAGTAAGTGAAATATTCTTTAATCTCACCACACCAAGCTGTAATTTCTTAAAATATGTTTACAACAAAACAAATGTAAGACTATTAAGTCAAAGGTTACTAAAATTGTAAGCAATTTGTCTTGTTCTATTGGCAGAGAATTTCTCTTCTTTCAGGAAATAAATTCCTAAAACTAGAAACAATATCTGAACAAGAAAATTTGCTTACAATTTTAGTAAACTTTGACTTAATAATCTTATATTTGGTTTGTTGTAATCTCATTTTAAGAACGTATAGATAAATGTAACTAGATTTAAGATATTTTCACTTGCTAAGATTTCTAAGGTTGGTCGTTTTTTTGCAGTATGTAAAGTTTATAAAGATTTCTAAGAGACCAGTGTATTACCACCATCTCTTACTGGAATATGATCTTGAAAGATGGCACCGACCCAGTGTTCAGGATGTACAACAAAGCAATGAGAGATGGCACAGAGTCTGGTCTCTGTCTGCTTAGTATTGGACAAATCAGAATACATGTAAAGACACAAGACAGCAGCAGCGCACCTCTGTGAGCACAATAACATCTAACATATATATTACACCCATGAGCCATCAACCGTAAAACAAAATGATGAAGCTGCTATGTTCTGAAAAAGGCAAATTCAAACCGATAAAGAAATCGAGGCTAACACACCTGATATAGCAGCGGGGAACAAGAGAGAGAGAGCTGGCCTGAACATTGATATGTCTCTCAGCACTGCAACTAAAAACTCTAACTATAAAGAGCTAGAAACAGAAACTGTAAGAATGTGGGGCATGAGGACCCCAGCAATGCCAGGGGGAATGGGTGCTCACGGTCGGGAAAGGAAAGGGATGGAGAAACACCACAAAGGATCCCAGGCAACATCAAGGTACAAGAAGATCAGGAGATCATCGTCATCGATGAGGACATCAAAAGAGGACTCTATCCACCGCGTAAATCCATCACACACTCATGGCTGCCCTAAGGGATGGGCTCAGCTCTATGAGAGAGATATTAATAAATAATAATAATAATGCTCCAGCACTTGGTTTTCAATTTTCTGCTTTAGGTCTCTGTTCATATTCTTAAGATTTTTAAATAAGATTTGTTTGTGTGAGACATCCAAAGTAGATTGATTAGTGCAGTGAAGTTAGTATGGGTTGGTCAGTGTGAGGCTGTTAGTATAGATAGTTAATGTGTATCAGGTAGTGTGGGTCAGTTAGTACAGGGCGGTTAGTGTTAGGCAGTTAGCTGCAGGTATAACGTATTGCAGCGTGTTTGTAACAGCGGTGTGTCTTTGACATCACGACTGTGTTTGTAGAAAGCATGTTCCGCCGCAGGAAAATACCTCGAGATCCACAGTGCAGTCTCAGCAGGAGTATGTGTGTGTGAGAAATTGCTGCAGGCGAAGAAAAAGACCAGACAAAAGCGCCTCGGGCAGTACTTGGCCCCCGAGAGCCTCCCGACCAAACAAAAAGTGAAATTAAACATGGCTCACGGCGTTTTCTCTCTCTCTCTCTCTCTCTCTCTCTCTCTCTCTCTCAACCACACACACACACACACAGAGTGGAATATTTCTCATTTCTCCACCACATCGTCTCTTTGGGCTGCTTCACTCACCCACCTTTTTGTCAGACTCACAGGGTGGCAAATCCGTTTATCATCTTTTATTTTTTTATAATTCTCTCTCTCTCTTCCTTTCTATCATACCTGAGACTTTCACACTCGCTGTAACACTTCCTGTGTTAGTTTTATTAAAAGCGCAGTACCTCAGCGTCAACCAAAACCTTTAGAGGTGTTAGGACTGTTTTTTTTTTTTTTGCTCCTATTTCACCACTCATTTACTTTTAGATAATTAACAAACGAGTCCTTCAAAGGCAGAAATCAGTTTGTTGGGGTGCCAAAACATTTGCTTAGATAAAAACATAGCATGAATGTTAAAAGCCATGTAGAGTGTATTTTTCTTTTTTTATAACTATGAAAAGAGAAACAGTTGCAGTTGCTGCATAATCCTAATTATGGAAAATCCTCAAGAAAAAAGACCTCACAGTCCAATACAGTGGAAAACAGCTCTGAGACAAAATGGCATCCGTTTAAGCACGCAGTAAACACTGTTCTCCCTCCCTCCCTTGGTTGGATTTAAACAAGGTCAGCAGACCCTGCTGCGCAACTGGGATTCCCCTTGCGATTTAAAGGCGCAGTCTTGTATAATGCGAATCCGAAAGACAGCACTGTTACTTTTCACATATGAAAGAGATTAAATTGGCATGTTTACAAAGGTGTTCATGCGGTTACGATTTTTGGCCACAGGATGGCAGTGTGGGTAAAGGGGACTAATGCACCACTCAGATTTAGTCAAGTAGATTGGTATGCTTTACATAGTGTAAGGGTATCAAAGGTGTATAAAACTCACTTTGTCGGACTTATGACCAAATTCGACTTACGAACGTGCTTCTGTAACAGTACTTGTTCATAAGTCGGGAACTTGCTGTACTTAGCTAAACTGCAGATGTTAGCATTTGCAAATATTTTCTTCATTTTAGTATATGAGTGTTGACTGTGTGGTGGTTGCATGAGGCGTGAGAATGATTTCAGCCAATGAAATTACAAAACTTGGACACGTCCTGTTTCCATGTTTTTTTTTTTAAAGGTCAGATTCCATTTTAGTTAACTATAATTGTTTTATCTGTCACACCTAACACGGCTAATACAGACCAAAAATCAGATTCACGTATTCCTTAGCCCTAATGCTATTACTAAATTCCAGCATTAAAGATTTAACATTATGGATTTCTCTTATGTTTATACGTTGAGTGAATAATATTTTGTATTTTTTTTTTGTGAAAAATTATTGAGGTGAGAGAGCTAAGAAGAGATAAATGTTTTCAGAATCTTCTTTGGACCAAAAAAAAAAAAAAAAAGAAATAGCACACAAGAAGCTTTGGGGTGGATGTTAGCAGTGGGAGGCTAATTACAGGAACATGCCGTATCATTAGCCCTGTATCTATCAGATAGCATGAAAGAGTGAGAGAGAGAGAGAGAGAGAGAGAGAGAGATGGATAGCGAGATAAAGAGAGAGAAAGAAAGAGCAGGTTGTGGTTTCGACGCTAGGCCTCTCCCCTCTGTGGTTTAGCCTCGGGCTAACAGATACACACAGGCAGGTACTGACAGATTTCCTGCAAGTTAGCAAGCCTTTTTATCTGTCTCTCACTCACACACACACACACACACACACTTACCACTCTTCCTCAGCTTATACCTGACTCAAAAAACAATTAAATAAATTTTTTAAATTATATTTAATTTTATGTATTATATTTTATTAGCATGTTAGCATCATGGATTTTAGCACTAGCTAATGCTGCAGTTGCCAGTTTCACACACAAAAAACTTTATAAATGTTTCTAATTAATTTTTCATTAAAAATAGCATCAGTGGTAATTCGTGTGAATTCTCGCGCTAACTCTTATTATTTATTAAGTTCAGTTCAATAAAATTTTATTTATATAGCGCTTTTAACAGATAAGTAAAGTATCAAGTAAGGAATACTTTGGCATTAGTATAGTTGTTTGGGTGACTGAAAGAATTAGTCTGTTTGCATGTCCTCAGTGATTTATTGCTCTTCTTATTGTCTCATGCTCCTACTGCTATACCTCATCAACTGTTAACATTAGCTGTTAGCTATTACAGGCTTATAATCATGCTAATTTGGACATCAGACCTGTCTGTCAGTAATAATAGGATTATTACAGTGCTAGGATTATCCTTGCTAGCCTCTATGTTAATGTTATTGTTCGCTTATATAACATTAGTTAAATAAATTAAAAAGTAAGAGTGAGAGCCAGCTAGCTAGATCATAAACACCAGATTTCAGAATCAATCAAAACTTTATACGCCAAGTTTATTTACAGTATTTACAGATTAAAACTACAGCGGCTGTAAGCGATTCCGGCTAGCGTTAATATGTTTAACGTGTCAGTCATGTTTGTTACCCTCTCTGTGATGGTTATGATGCTCCGCCCCTTTGAGAGAGCCATTATGTGTGCTGCTAGGTTTCTTAGTCGTGGTAGCTTTGTTAAGATGAAATGCAGACAAGGCAAACATCATTATGTAGCTTCTGTTGTTAGCAACGTTATCTCTGCTAGCCAAAGTATTTGGTGTTTTATTTTTATTTTCCTTGAACTTACAATGAAGTTGTGTTTTAAATGTTTTACTACCAAATCAGTTTGGATCACAGGCTCACAAGGGTATATGCTAATTTTGGTGCCTGAATGCTAATTAGGACCAAACAAACCACTTGTTTAGCATTGCTGTCTTCACTGCTTTATATCTTACCTCAGGTTTAAAGTCTGATTTGTTTAAACGAGCCGGTTCCTGTGTGTGTTTAGCGGACGTCCTGTAGCAGATAAAGGTATTTGTGTGCTCTGGACTGAATGTTGGATGGAGAGAAATTCCGAGACAGATTGTCCACATTTGAGGCTCGTTGTTTTCCTGCTGAGTTATTAATACACTTCTAGTGCCCTAGCTGTGCCGAAGTGTGCTAGTCATAATGAAAGTCTCCATGTAGCTGGACGTCTTCAAGTAAACCTGCAGCACACAGGTGCCACCTCTACGGGGAGGTTAAACCTGCCGTTAGCGCTCACTTCACCTCTTAGCATGTTAACCGGCCTTGTTAATAACACACATGATGTCATGGAGATGCTGTGTTAATGTTCTAGACATCAAATAATTTATTAAAGATGCTACATCGACAAAACTTTCAGCTTGGTTTCTAAAATAGCAATTACCAATTGCAATAAATATATAACATGCTAATATGCCAATAAAACTTATTTGCAATAAGTTTTATTGGCATATTAGCATGTTTTATATCTCTCACATGGTTGGAAACATTAATCTAGACTAATCTTGTTAGCTTTGTGTTTATTTAAAAAAAAAAAATTTTTTTAATTATATTTAATTATTATAATTATTATCATTAGGTCAAAGAGTTGTTAGCATAAATGATAACTTTCAAATGTTTCCCTTTTAGCCACTGGTAATTTGTAATTGCAAATTGCTTATTCTCAAAAATGTACAGACAGTTGTGGAGTAAAGATAATTATTTACATTATAAAAATTAATTAAGAATGTCAAATGTTAAAAGCGCAAATAAAATATTTTTTTATACAAATAAAATTGAATTAAATTGAAAATAATATTTACAAGTCAATAATATGCAAATGCTTCCTGATAATCATTTGTATCATATAGTATTGCATGATATCATATCATTGTTATCGTATAGTATTGTGTCATATCATATTGTCCCGTCGTTTTTGTTGTATCATATTGTTTGTATCATATAGTATAGTTGTATTGTATAGTATTGTATCATGTTATATCATATAATTTATATCGTATAGTATTGTGTCGTATCATCGCTTGCATTGTATAGTGTTGTGTCGTATTGTATCACATCATTTGTATCATATAGTATTGTCATATCATATTTATATCGTATAGTATTGTTGTATCATATTGTGTAGCATCATATAATATTTATCGTATAGTATTGTATCATATTGTTTCTGTCATATAGTATTGTATCAGATCATATCGATTCTATCATATAGTATTGTGTAATATCATTGTGTACTATCATTTCGTATAGTATGGTATTCTATTATATCCTTTGTAACATATATTATGTCAGGCTGTTTGTATCATAAAGTATCATGTTACAGTGGAACCTTGAATTACGAGCATTATTAGTTCCGGAAGCGGGCTCGTATTCCAAAACACTCGTAAACCAAATCGAATTTTCCCATCAGAAATAATGGAAACTCAAATTATCCATTCCAAAAAAATAAATACATAAAAATAATTTACACAAAATATAAAGTAAAAAATACATAAAGTACATAAAACAAATTAACCTGCACTTTACATAAAAAAAAAAGTAAAAATGTGTGTGGCACGGTGTCCAATGACGCGCTGCACACAGACATATAGAGCAGGCTGAGCCTTGAGCAGAGAGAGAAAATGGATCTTTAACCTCTCTAATGAGACTTGCTTTTGCTTTACACG
>JAOVVA010000029.1:478768-488931 GCA_028565275.1 Leiocassis micropogon | reverse complement strand
TTTGATTGTGTAAAGCTGCTTTGCGACAATGACAATTGTTAAAAGCGCTATACAAATAAAATTTAATTGAATTGAATATCTCTGAGAGTGTATCTCTCACAGTGTATCTCTGATGATGATAGTTGAACGTGTATGTGTGTGTGTGTGTGTGAGTTAGGTGTTGCTTGACCTGTGGTCTTTGGTCATTATCTACAGATGTAACATGTCTTCAGTGCGAGTCACGCCTCAGAGGCTTCACATCCTCAGAAGGGAAATCAATATTTAACTGGTTTGTATCAGCGCTTCGCTACATTGAGGTTATTCTGTATCAGAGCTACAGCACACACAGGTCACACACACACACACACACACACACACACACACAAATATTATCAGCTAAATAGTATAAAGAATGTAAAGCGTCCATACTGTGAATTTAGACACTAAGCTGTAAATAGACTGTAATTGCACTATGTGTACACGTTGGAATACGTCTGCTATTAAAGCAGCGTTGCTCATGTAGACGTCTGTGAACGCCGTGTGTATCAGAGGATTAAATCCTGTGTCCTCTAGGGGCAGTGTTGAGCTCAAACATGTAGAGCATTAAATCTTCATTTTAGAGCGCCTCCCGGTGTTTACATTGGGATTGCACCACATGGACACGGTAAGATGCAGGAGGTTTTTAAGTTCATTTCCGACCCTACGCAGATCTTCAGTAAGAGACAATAAATTTGAAAAGTGTAGGGGTCAGAGGCGCCTGACCCCTGGACTGCTGCGCGGTGCTTTATTTCATCCTCGCCGCTCCAGTGGTCCGTGTGACGGAAATAACATCTGTTTTACAGCAATAACTCCTGTCAGAAACAATCAGTGGCCATCAGTTTTAGGTGTGCCGACCTTATAAAGTGGCTTTGACCCCTAGGATGAGGAGTCAGGAATGAGCTATGGTACATTACACACAAACACACACACACACACACACACACACAGCTAATGTGTTAAACACATGCTCCGTCTCACACTGAGTAACTCCAGTCAGGGGTTTTACAGCTGTTTTTCATGATGCTTATTTGATGTTCATACAGTGTGTATCCTCTAAGTGTGTGTGTCTGTTACCCATAATGCACTGCAAGTGTAAACAGACTATCATTCAATGTAACATTTAAACTTTTGCATTGTTTAACCTTTTTCACGTAGGACTTATAGTTGAATTATTACCTAGAGGCAGTGAATTATACAAACATGAATATCATTATTAATATTATTTACGCTACAGTATAACTGCGGCTTGTTTGGAGTTAAAAATGAACATAAAAGGCAGCAGAAGAAGAGTGGCTAAGCAATAAATAGTAAACAGCTTAATATTTACAGTAGCTCCTACTATTACTGTTTTACATTTTTGTTATTTAATGATGGATGTTGTAGTTCCATTTAACATTAAAGTTCATGTTGTCTCTTATGCCTCAGCAGATACAGGTATAAACACTCGTTCCCTCACCTCCCTCTCTTTGTTCTCTCTTAATCAGACAGCAGAACGTTTACAGCTGTACCTCTGACACTGGAGACTCCTTACACTAATGTTAAACGAGTGTCTCTCGTCCACGTATCAGCTGTTGTTTAAATGCATTTATGTAAACCCTCAATGTGAATGAGACGTTACTATAGCAACCAGAGAGTGAGCGCTCTACTCAGAGCTGCTGTTAAAGAGAATTAATCAGCGTGTTCTGACCAATCAGAACGCAGGACTCGTCAGCGCTGTGGTGGCTAGACGTCTGAACCCTGTAGCCCCTCCCCTTTTCTCAGGTTGTGTAATGAATATGCATGATGTAGGCGAGGAGAAGGTGTAATAAATGTGTGTGTGTGTGTAGTAAATGAGTAAGTAAGTAAGTAAGCAAATAAATAAATAAATAGGCGTGGTGTTTATGGATGTGTAATAATGTTCGAGCTCGCAGAGTAAGGTCAGGAACGTAGCGTGTTCCCTGCGACGGTGCCTAAATAAACCGGAGTGTATCAGAGCCGTAATGGATCCCAGCTCTTAAAAACGACACGGTAATTAAAGTGTTTTCCCCGCTGACATCATCCGGGTTTATGCCTCGTAGTAAAAGAGCTCTCTCTCTCTCTCTCTCTCTCTCTCTCTCTCTCGCTCTATATTTTCCTCTTCAGCTCCTTTTAAGAGTCCACTTAAGGCCTCTTTTGTAGCTCCAGATGTTTTGTGTGGCTATTTATTTAGCTCGTAAACAGGACGCCAAAAGCGTCCGCCGTAATGATGGAGAGGGGAAACGGCAATTACGCTGCAGCAGGTTTTTTTTTGGTTTTTTTTAAACAAACCGGCGCTGCCTGTTTCATTTCATTCAGCTCAGGGGGAAAATAGAGAAGGAGAGAGAGAGAGAGAGAGAGACAGAGATTTTTTTATCGCTGTGAAAAGAAAAGTGAGAGAGGGTTAGCAGATTGAAATGCAAATCTTAACATTTACGGAATTCATCAGGGGCCGAAGCGTGAGCCGTAACAACGCAACCGGCAAGAGCGGCGAGGGCTTCACGTGAAAAAGAAGAAGAAAGCGAGCGGCGGACGTTTCTCCTGATCGTAGCACCGCCTCTCACACCTTCATCTTCTGTTCTCTTCTCTTTAAAAACAAAACATAACAAAAAGGTGCTGAACCTGATGGTGGGGAGGAGAAAAGGGAGAATGTTCTCACGGTGATAATTGATTTGTTGTTACAGCATCAACAGTAGCGACGAAAAAAAAACGTCTGGTGTCAAATTATGCTACCTTGTAAAAACGCTACCATTGCATAACCCTGTCTGTCAGCTCACCTGTCTGTCTGCTCACCTGTCTGTCTGCTCACCTGTCTGTCTGTCCCCACACAGTTCCTTCCATAGAGTCCATTAGACTGGGGAAAAAATAAGAAAATATAAAGAGCACTTTGACGAGTGTGTGATGTTTACAGCCATTTTTATAGGTCTAGACCAGTGTGTGTGTGTGTGTGTGTGTGTGTGTGTGTGCCCCCTGACCCCGCTGTTTTATAGCTTCTGGTTTTAATCCATCTCACAAAACTACCTCAGATGTTTTCAACAAACCATCGTTGTGTGTGTTTGCGTGCGTGTGTGTGTGTGTGTGTGTGTGTTGCATTATGTTTTTCCTGTAATAAACTATTTTGGGAGGTCTTCTGTTCCCTGACCAACCTGTCTGTCGCTCCTTCTGTCTGTCTGTCTCTCTCTGCCTGTCTCTTCCTGTTTCTCTCTCACTTCCTGTCTCTTGCATGTGTCTCTCTCTACCTGCCTGTCTCTCTCTTTCTTTCTGCTTGTCTCTCTCTCTGTATGAGTCTCTCTTTCCTTACCTCTCTCTCTCTCTCTCTCTCTCTCTCTCTCTCTCGTCCTGTCTGTTCCTTTCCAGATTATCCTTCCAGCTCACACTCGGTCCTGTGCGTGTTTTTTGACACGTCTCCCTGTCTCTGTCCTCTCGTCTGTTCTCCTCAGCAGGAATTCCTCCTCTAATCTGCGCTAGTCTGCTGCTAACGTTAACCTTTGCTAGCATGGTGGTGCCCAGATGGTGTGTGTCATTAGCGTAGCCCTGGCTGAACACGTCGCCTCATTTCTAACAGCTCTTCCCTCTGAACCAGCTAATGATGTGAACTTTAGCATGTGGGTCATAATGCTAATGACAGGATTTGAGGATGAACTCCGCTAGTCGTCTCTCTCGTTCCAGCGGTTCTGAGCAGGGATTTCACCGACATACCGTGCTAGCGTGCCGACTGTCTCGCTAGCTTTGATGTTCTCTAGCTTGGCAGGTGTGTTTTAATTAGTGTAGGCTAATTAGCAGACTAGCAAAAGCAGCCCACTGTTTGACAAAAGGCCTTCCACTGGATCTGGATCTGCTAATGATGTTGTTCTGTAGCATGTTGGAGCCTCGATGCTAATGAGTTCATGCTAATGATTGAGCTTTAGAGTGATTTCTTTTAATGAATATTTTCTTAGCATTTCCGCCTGTTCACTTTTTTTATCTCATAAGGGATTTCTCTTATATTAGGTTCTGTGTTAGCATGTTGCTAGCTTTTGTGTTTGATCGTATTTAATTTAAAAATGTAAATAGCTTTACATCATTTAGCATTTTAAATCAAGCTTTCTTATTTTACTAGTGTGCAATTAGCAATTGAAGTTAGCAATGCCAGCTGGTAAACAAACTGATTAAGAAATCTTTGTGTGTTATATAGTTTATACGTTTAGCAAGGAGTAAAAAAATTGTGAATTTGCTAATAATGAAAAAGAACAAAAAATTACCATAACATAAATATCATAATCCTGACATTACCTAGTTAGCATTTTGCTGTTTATTATAAAGCATTTTGTTTCCTATTTAACTATTAGATAAATTAAATTATTATAAAATGTATAAATAGTTACCGTAAACATGTATAACAGCAAGTTAGCAGCTGTTTAAAACAGGAATAAACTTGCTAGAAACAAAAGGACACTTCTCAACCCGTCCACTATAGCTAGCTACTATGTTAACTCGCTAATCTTTATGGCCGCTCTGCTAGTAAATAAGCTAACTTGTAGCTAACACCTCTCGTTGTGATGTGGTAGCTAAAGATAGATAGCTTATTAGTTGGCCTTGCACTGGGATGTTGACATTAGCATGGCTAAATCACTAGCTAGCTTTAAAGTCTAGTAATAAATACGGGTGATTTAATTTAAGAGAAAAATAATTAGCCTAAGTCCTTCCCTGCAGTAAAATCATGGTGTTCAGTTGGCGGGAATCTTTCACATGTCGACTGTACACGCGGCTAAATAAATTTTACAGATTTAGATTTTTGTTTTCATTTAATGGGTAATAAAAGTGTTTTTATATATCCTTGATAATTTTATCAGAAACACAGCAGTGTAACAGCATCGACACACGTTTTTTTGTTTTTTTTTCCTCGCCAAGCAACGCGCGCAGGGACCCGGGCTCGGGGTAAATATTTACGCTGCTAATTACTGCACATGCATTATTAATAGCGCTGAAATTCCCTCAAAGAGCAGATCATTAATCCACAAAATTAGTCAAAAGCTAATAAAGCTCATTGTTTTGTTGTTTGTTTTATTTAAAAGAAAACCTCTCTCCAAACGTTTCGCTCTCGCTTCACGGGACGCAGCATTCGAGTCCTGGCTTCCCGCTCCTGTGTTTGGGTGGTGTGAGAGTTCTCACACTTGTTCTGGTGAATAAGAACAGACCCTGGCAATGTGGGGCCGTTAAATATTAGCTCAAATTCTATTAGCATATATTAGCACAATCTGCTAGGTTTAATTGGAGACAGCTGTGCACTTTTAATGCGTGTTGACATTTGGGGGGGGTTTTCTAATCCTTATATTTATACGGCAGATTAACGAGTAAAGCCATAGCAAGCGCATTCCTTAAAGACAATGTGAATCATGATTGTTAGGTTGCATAACATCACCTCCTTAGACAACATCACAATAAGGAATAAAAGCACTTCAGGGCTAATAAATCATGAAAGCATACGGTCTGTTGTTCAGCAGCTCAATCGTGTTGTCTATAAACATGGACTAAATGGAAAAGTTAATTTATGAGTTTGGTGTGTAATACACAACCAGAATAACACCTAAGTCAGGGGGCGTGGCCTGAAGAATCAGACTCCAGGAGGGGACATGACCTAAAGCATCTGACACTTGTAATGGGTGTGGTCTAAAGAATCAGGGTGTGTTCACACTTAACATGTTTTGGTTAAATCAAACGAACTCTGGTGCAGTTGCTCTGTTAGTGTTGTTCACATGAACACTTCCACCCGAACCTCGGTGCGCACTGCGCAAATCTAACCAAGACCGCTCGAAAATCTGTGTCTCGGTTCACTTCTAAACGACGTCTGGTGCGGATTGATTGGAATGTGAATGAACAACGAACCAAAGATCCACAGATATGTAAATGCACACAGTCTGCTTTACTAACAGGATCTGATAATGATGACTCTACCTGAGGACTTTCACTCTTCTAATCTGTATTTGTGACGTCCATTTGGACAGGCAGTGAGTGAGGAGAACTCCTAGCCATGTCACTCATGTTAGTTAGCTCGGAACTGGACATGTTTTGAAAGCTGGCAAAATTAAAAAAGGAAAAAATTAAATAAATAACGTCATTAATAAATTAAACACTGCCAAATTAAAGGTTAAATTTCAGGTCAGGGGTAGCTCAGTGGTCCCAGGTTCAAATCTCACGACCACCAAGTTGTCCCTGTTGGGCCCTTGAGCGAGGCCCTTAACCCTCAACTGCTCAGATGTATACAGTAATGAGGTAAAAACATAAGTCGCTCTGGATAAGGGCGTCTGCCAAATGGTTAAATGTAATTAATGTAAATTTAATGAGCATTCAAGGACATTCACTATGGACAGCACATGAGAGCACAGCGGGGCTGCGTTCAATAACATGAACACGTGTGAAACATTCACTAGTGTATGATTGAAGACAGCCCTGCTATACTACCACGCTCTTATCTGCTCTCGTACCAGGCAGGCAGATGCAGGACCATGGAGAGTCTGTCACAGGATTAAAGATCACTGCTTGCCTTTAATTGTTTTCATTTATTTATTTATTATGTTTTATGGGGGACGGCCGCCACTGGTGTCTGTCACAAGATAAAGTCATTATTTAGCATTTTATTTGCCGTGCTTGTGTTGTTCTCAATGTATAACGTTACATTTTATACGATCTTCATAAGTTACAGCTGGTAAACACACCACCGTATCTAATCCACACGCCTTCTGTTGTATCTTTTGGTCTGATGTTGAAAATGCTGGCGTGAACGCTAAGCGCAACAGCACTTTATACTTGTAAACCACTGATGTACCATTTTTTGCGTTGGTTCAAATCAATAAGACGAAACTACAAGTGTGAACACACCCTCAGAGTCAGATGGGGGTGTGACCAGAAGCAAGAGAGTGAATTAGGGGGTGTGGTCTAAAGTATCAAAGTCATGTAGAAGGTGTGGTGTAAAGTACCAGTTTCAAGTAAAGGGTGTGGCCTAAAGTATCAGAGTCAAGTAAAGGGCGTGGCGTGAGGGTCTGTCTAAAGCAGTGGTCCTCAACCCTGATCCTGGAGGCCACACCCTCAGATGTTGGTGTGACCAGAAGAAAGAGAGTTAATTAGGGGGTGTGGCGTAAAGTACCAGTGTTAAGTAAGGGGGGGGGATTCAAAGCGTCAGAGTCAAGTTAAGGGTGTGGTCTAAAGCAGCAATCCTGATCCTGGCAGCCACACCCTTAGTGTCAGATGGAGGTGTGGCCAGAAGCAAGAGAGTTAATTAGTAAGTGTGGTCTAGAGTATCAGTCAAACAAAGGGTGTTGTGTAAAGTATCAACGTTAAGTAGGGGGTGTGATCTAAAGCATCAGAGTCCAGTAGGGTGTGTGTGGCCTAAAGCAGTGGTTCCTCAACCCTGATTCTGAGGCCCACCTGACCTGTGCATGTTAGTGTTTTCCTGCTCTGTCACACAAACTTCAATAAAGGAATGGTTGTTAATTAGCTAATTAGTTAAGCAGGAGTCCAGGAGAATCACTGGTTTAAAGGATCAGGGTCAAAAAGGGGAGTGGCCTGCAGCATCAGAGTCTAGTAAGGAGTGTCCCACATGACAGTGGATGGTGTTTGCAGCTGAGAGACATGCTCGCATCTCCTGTCTGGCACTGAAACATTCCTTACTTAAATACTCCAGTGTCCAGTTTTACTGGACCAAGTTATTGCGCCACACCATGTCTGTGCCAGGTAGTATAGATCAGCCAGATGTTGTGTGTCCAGCTGTTTCTTCACCTGATCTTACGCTTGACCCTGAGCAGTGATGGCCAGGCTTACATTTACATTTAGGCGTTTGGCAGACGCTCTTATACAGAGCGACTTACATTTTTATCTCATTATACATCTGAGCAGTTGAGGGTTAAGGGTCTCGCTCAAGGACTCTTGCCCAACAATGGCAACTTGGTGGTTGTGGGGTTTGAACCTGGGATCTTAGTCCAATGCCTTAACCACTGAGCTACCCCTAGGCTTCCTGCTTCTCCTTCATGATCAAAGGTCCCGAGTCAACCAAGCCTTGCTTAAATGTCTACTTTGTCTCATTTAGGTGTTAAAAGATCTGACCAGGTTGAGGCTTGCTGTGCACAGGTCCAATCCAAGCTTGCTCAATGTTTTCCTTATGTGTTGGACCTTCATTCATTCACACTATACAGATACATAGACTAGATGGACTATATAATCTATGATGTTCTGGTCCAACTTCTTGCTTTGTTTTACTTGCTTAATTCTTTGATGGTAACACTCTCTATCTCAAGAAGCTTAGTTCTTATCCTGATCTCCATCTTATTCTCTCTATTCATCTTATTCTGATGTCTGTTAGAAATCAGTTGCTGCTTAAAATGACAGGAACATGATTAGAAGGTTGACCACAAGATCACCCATTACCGTTCAGTTCTCAGTGAACTCAGACATGGAGTCACCAGCAGAAAAGTCCAGATCCAGAGCAGCTAAGCGGATAGAGATTTGAGATGCTCTAGTCCTGTTGCAGCGAGCCGCTTGTTCATTTGAATATTCCTCCGTAGGTTCCTGGGCTTATTTCACTATAATAAGTGAAATAAGGTCAATTTGTACTAATTGACTGTCCATGCTCGATTCGTTTTTGTGATTGTGGTCGATGTAGCCGTCTCTGATGTGAGGTTTGCTTGCAGCCTCATATGCAGACCGACACACCTCACTCTTATTATTATTTATTTTTCACTAATAACTTTCTCAAATTGTTTCGTACACAACATCTCGCTCTTTAAAAACATTCCTGTATATTATACATAAACACAGCTGTTTATTTAATGAGCATGAAATTCATTAGGCCACATCCAATTAAAATGAAAATGTAAAATAAAAA
Organism: Leiocassis micropogon; assembly: GCA_028565275.1. Classification (NCBI taxonomy): domain Eukaryota; kingdom Metazoa; phylum Chordata; class Actinopteri; order Siluriformes; family Bagridae; genus Leiocassis; species Leiocassis micropogon. The sequence goes on along the minus strand of JAOVVA010000029.1, from coordinate 480,062 downwards.
AAGGAAATGCTCTTAACATGTGAGGAATGCTGAATTATCATAATGTGTCCTTCATGCCAGTGTGTGAGTGATGGCCCGTTTCGGTGCTCCCCCATCCCACTCCACCTCGGCAGAGCTTAACGGAGCTGTCAGTCTAACGGGATTCACTAACGAGCCAGACAACAGGCCATTAGTCTCCAGGAGCTTAATTGCCCGTTAATTGGCTAATTAGCGTTGTGCTTTGTTTTGGGCTGCGCTTGTTTACCGTGCCGCTTCTCCCGGTGCTCTCTCCACATCACTGGTGAGTTTAGCGACGCTCGCACGCTGATGGTGAAGGCCATTAGGTTGTGACTTTGTCCATGTGTGTGTTCTAGTATGTATGTGTGTGTGTGTGTGTGTGCACACACTAAACCTGTATGATGAGTCCATCAGTGGAGCTTAGCGATATCGAGGGAAAACAAAGCGCTGGATTACGGCACTCATTAAAACACAACAATGCGCTGATTATTTCTGCTTCGTCCCAAACACTAAACTGACGTCTGCTTATTGTTCTTATTTGAACTCCGAACCCGGCTTCGTCCCGAACGCTGGAACCCACGGACGCTAGCGCTCTGCTATCTGAAGATGACCATCAGGATCCTGTAGTGCGCTTATGTGCTAACTGCTAATTAACTCTTTGGCAGTCGATTACAGTGTTCTGGTTTCTAATGACTGTTCTTAGTGATGTAGGATGTGTGTGTGTGTGTGGTTGTGTGTACATGTGTGTGCCATCCCAAACCACACCACAAGGGGACTAGCACACTCCAAGAAGCACACTGAACAAACTACAACAAACTACAACAAACACACTCAAAAAACTACAACAAACTACAACAAACACACTATAACAAATAACAACAAACTACATCCACAAAACTACACTAGAACAATACACAAGCAAATTGAAACAAAAATTTAACTACAACAATCAACAACAAACATTCTACAAATACATCACAACAAACTGAAACAAACATCAACCTATAACAAACAACAATAAGCACAATACAACAAGGTACAACAAGCACAAAATTACCACGACACTAGGACAACACGTCCACAAACACAATGCAGCAAACTACATATACACACTACAAAAAACTGAAACACACATCAAACAACAACAAACTACATCAAAGCGCTACAACACTACAAAAACACTACAACAAAATTAAATGCATATCAAAGTACAGCAAACAACAACAGACACACTACAGTACTATAACACTACAACAAACTACAACAGACACACTACAGTACTACAACACTACAACAA
>JAOVVA010000029.1:442042-453503 GCA_028565275.1 Leiocassis micropogon | reverse complement strand
TCAGAAAGTAACGCTGTAATGGAACTGATTACTTTTTAAAGACAGTAATTTTGTAATGTAATTAGTTACTTTAAAAAATAACGTCCTGGTTAAAAACACTGGTTATGATGATGATTGTTTTTTTTTATCCAATGACATACCAATTGATCTTCTATTCAAAATTTTTTTTTGTTTTGCTAACATTTGGCGAACATGACTAAATATATAGCTGTATATGAATATATAATGCTAAAGTATTGCGTTTTTTTGTGTTTGTTGTGTTCAGACCAGACTCTACTTCATCCAAAATAATAATAGCCCTAATAGCTTATTTTTTGGGCCAACATTTTTTGCTAGAGATACACATGGTTGTTTCTGGTTGTACACAAACCTGATGAAGGCTAGTGACTTTCTATGTAGTGAAAAGGAACAAAAAAATTATAACAGAAAGGTGAGTAAAAGTCTTAAAAGTGCTTAGATGAGAGAGTCAGGATTCTCAAGTAGGAGATGCTAACATGGAGTCATCGCTAACACGTTTGTTGTAGTGTGTGTTGCAGTGTGTGTTTATTGCTGTGAGAACAAGACATTGTGAACAAAATAAAATAGAAAAACTTATATTAGCTTATAACGAAAAGATGCTAACTCACAAAATATTTTAAATTCTTACAGTGGATAAATGAATTGCATTGATTAGTATGTTGGCATTAGCATCATGCTAATTGACTCGTGCTATCTTTTTGTTATTAGCATTGTAAAAATTAACTGTGAGAAAATGAACTTTTTTTAAAAATGGGAAATCTTTATTACAAACAAATAAATAAAGCTGTTAAAGAGTTAGAATTAGCATCATGCTAACTGCTGTCTGTGAGCTCTTACTTATTGTAAAGAGTGCCGTAGCACTTTAGCTATTAAGATGCTCAATACATTTTATTCATTTTATTAAATACATTTTATACATTTTATACATTTATTCTTGCGGTTGTTATGTCTTTTTTTTGTGGAAATAATTAAGAAAAGAAAACGTTATGTGTAGGAAAGCTCTGCTAGTTTCCAGTAAGTTAACATTATGATGATGCTAAGTGTCTCCTGTTTGAGCTAGCATTTATTCACCATTAACCCTGTGATTCAAGAGAAACTGTAGAGAAAGAGGGAAAATGCAGGAAGGTCAGTTAGCATTAGCATCATGCTGACTGCCTACTGCTAGCTTTATTCAGTATTAGCCCTGTTGTTAGAGCTTCTGGAGAGAAACAGAGAGAGACAGACAGCGAGAGAGAGAGAGAGAGAGAGAGAGGCGGGGGAAACAGGCGAGGTGAAGAAAAGCTGGAAGATTTGTCAGCTCTAATGAAGAGGGGCAATTTCCCTCCCTGCCGTGTCAGTGCGTGTGCAGCAGCGCTGTCAAGCTAACCGAATGAAAAACAAGCTCCATCCTCCCTCCCATCCTCCCTCCCATCCTCCCTCCTTCCCTTTTGGTTCTTTCATTCCTTCACCTTTCTCTCTGAGCTGAAAGAAAAGCTTAGACTAGCAGAAAGCGCGATGGCTGCAGGCAAGAAAACAGCCAGAGCAAAATCTTCTGCTAATCAACTAGCATGTGTAGACTAAAACTAGCCGTGCTAAACCACCTAAAACTAGCACGAACCGGTATGAACAAACACAAACCAAACCAGACCCGATGCACGGCTTTAAATGTCATCAACCTTCACAAGACAGAATGGACCAGAAGAGCAGCGGTAAACCGGTAGAAACTGGTGTAAACCGGTATAAAGCCAGCATTAAACTCAAACAAACCAGTGGCACACATGACACCCTGTCTCAGGGAAAACACTGTTGCTAGGCAACTGGGAAATACAGACATCGGGTATATAACTGAAATAAATAACAGTTTGTTTAGCTAGCATGTAGCTGTTAAGGATAACGACACGAGAAAGATCCAGATCATGAAGTTATTACTGCGTTATTACAAACACAAAAACTGTAATATATACTGTATGGAGCTATGTTTCAAGTCCCCTATGTTTTGAGGACATTACGTTTCAATTTCATGAAAAATAGAAACAATCCTGGATGTGTATTAGTGAATGTATTTTTGTATTTTTAATGAACAAAAGCAAATTGTCAATCTTGTTTTACTCGAAAATAAATATAAATATAAATACATAACAATATATATAATCAAAAATAATAAAGATATTAAAAAAAGGAATAAACAACTTTAACCAAAAACTATAAGACTTTTTATATAAGTAACACTGGTTTAAAAAAAATTAAAAAAAAAAAAAAAAAGCACCAGGATTAAGTCTCTTTTTTATGCTTAAAATATCAAGGTGTCTGCGTTCAAAAATTAATTTTCCTTTCTTTTTTAAATGAAAAATGAAGCTGAGGCATGAAATGAAGGCAATTAAAAAATCCACACAATAAGGGTGATAAGGTGAAGCTTAGCTAAATATTTACATAAATAAATGAGTTTTTAATCCCGTTCTGCTTTCCAGCGCGGTTTGCAAGGCCGCGCCGCGATTTATGAGCGATTATGTAATCGATTTTCTAACACAGAAGGCTTGAAATGAGCTGCGACTGCAGAAGATGTGTGTGTGTGTGTGTGTGTGTGTGTGTGTGTGTGTGTGCGTGTGTGTGTTTCTCTCGGTTAATCTCAAGGTTAACACTTCAGACCTGCCAGGTTTCATTTCTCCATCTGCCTGAAGAACGTTCAATTTTACACTCCGATGAGCTGAGAAGTGCACGCTCAAAATCTCTCTCTCCTGGAGAGGAAGGATAGAGAGAGAGAGAGAGAGAGAGAGAGAGGAGGAGGAGGAAAGAAACGATTGTGTTTTTCCTGTCAGGATGTAGCCATGCTAATATAATTAGATTAGCCACTCGTTTTGCTAACCGCTGATTTACGATTTCACTGAGAGCTGAGACTGAAGTGACCTCCTCATATCCTCATCTCCTTGTATCCTTATATCCTCACCTCCTCATCTCCTCGTATCTTTGGATCCTCATCTCCTTATCTCCTTGTATCATCTCCTCGTCTCCTTATATCCTCATTTTCTCGTACCCTTGATACCTCGTATCCTCATCTTCTTGTCTCCTTGTGTCCTCGTCTCGTCATCTCCTCGTATCCTCGTCTCCTCATATCCTTGTATCGTTGTATCCTTGTCTCATCGTATCCTCAAAGAAATCACTGATACTTTCATTTATTACCCAGCTAGGCGTTGCTAATTATTGCTAGTTCTATTGCAGATTATTAGCATAATTACCCAGTTTCTGGATTCTGGTTGTTAAAGTTTTTTTAATCTGCTAGGAGTTGTTTTATTTTGTTACATTTTTTAATCGTGTAAATGCCTTATGTCTCCACGACACTATGTTTCGAGTGCGCTATTGTTCTAGGACACTATGTTTCAAGTAGCCCTCTGATTCAAGTGCCGTAGGTTTCAAATTCCATATGTTTCCAGGACACTATGTTTTAAGTGCCCTATGTTTCAAGAGCCCTAGGAACTCTCTCCACCAGCTATGAGCTCAAGCGGCTCTATATCCAGGCTTCATATCTTGCTGTATTCCAACGTTCCCAAGTCCCTACAGTGTATGTTCTCAGGGTTCTCTGTTCTCCACGTTACTAAAGATGTTCTTGCGGTCCTACATGTTTTAGGATACTCTTATATTTTATATCTCTTATTAAATGCCCCGTATGTTCCCATTGTATGGTTTCTTAGAACATGATGTTCATACAGCCCCAGTTTCTTAAAATTTATCCCCCTTTTTTCCAAATTTTCCGATTTTCTCCCCTAATTTAGTAGTGTCCAATTCCACCCCGTCACTGGAGTCTCCCACATTAAGCTTCTACTGCTAATCAGTCGGGAGGGCCGCAGACCTTCACTGACACTTTGAGACATCATGGATGGTGGAACCGAACTTGAAGAGCTTGGAAACACAGACCCACACCGGCGTTTACACGCGATCAGCAATACTAACATTTCTTTTTGAAATTGCATCTTGTTTGTAGACTGTGATATTCTAACCTAAACAATACCACTAGCATGTTATTTACTGATAGCTTTGTTAGAATGGAATCTCTAGTGTATTATTCTTTTGGTATTTTAATTAAAAGAAAATTCTAGCAGTTTCTGTTCATGTTAGACAGCGTAAGCATTTCTATTCATTTCAGCCTGTTTTTCTTTCTGTCCTGGAATTTGATATGTTTTCGGATAAACGAGGCGCAAGAGGAAACAAAAATCTTCCAGAAGGTCGAATACCTTTGTGTGTGTGTGTGTGTGTGTGTGTATAAAACCAGTCTGTTTAGTGCCAGAACCACTTTTGGTCTGTCAGCTAATTTTTCAAACCAAATTTAAAAATCCCAGGAAGTGGCCAGTTTTCGGATGTTGCTCTTCGGTGGTTCGGGAGATTTCTGTAAAGAATTATTGACGCCTGAGGTGGACACAGGACACAGCTATGGGGGGTGTTGGAGTGCGGAATGGCATGTTTTCAGGATTTTATGAAAGAGGTTCTTGAGTCGATTTGCACGGCGGACATGTTTATTTCTCCAGGTTTTGGATGAAGTCACAGCTCACGCAGCAGGACGTTAATTTGGCAATGTTTAGGGACGTTAGGACAACTTTGGAGTCGGGATGTTTTTGAAAAGTTTGAAGGACGTTGATAGAATGACGTTGGAACAATGTTGACTACATGACGATGGGATAATGTGGAACACATTGCTACAAAAACATCTTCAGAACAATATTAAACCCAAACTGTTGGCCTGAGTACGACTCAAACCCCGGTCCCTAAGGTAAGAATGTTATGTGTTCACCTCTGGACCACTAGGGGTCACTAGTACTACTGAACTGAACTGAACTGAACATAACAACGACCATCACAAAGCCTGTATTACAGTGGAGTAATTTGGGAGCTGAGACGCACCTCTCAGTAATGTTTCTGAAAGAAAATGAAAGAGACGAAACTTTGCAACACTAAGAGATGTGTAACATGAGATACACACGCTGTGTGTGGGAAACTGTTGTGTCCGTCCGAAATTCTAAACCCTGTTAGAAACTTAAGGGACCATAGATGTGCTCGGACGTTGTGCGAACGGCTGTTAATCAGCATAAACGCTCTTAATATAGGTTATAATTATGGTTTGGTTCGCTCATTCAGCGTTATTTCAACATTGTTTTATTGAAAGAAGACATTTTATTGAAAAACTATAATACAATAAAATATGATTGATTTTTTTTTAAGACTTTTAATTAATTTGTGCCTTGGTTCTCAAAAAGCTAACGCACATCCCTGTGCTAGCTGGAAACAGTGCTAAGTAATGATGAAGCGATAAGGTTGCTGCTGAATCTAAAGAAAGAAAAAAAGGTCGAACAACTTAAAAATGTTTTTAAGAAGAGATTTGTGAGGATTTTTTTTTTTTTGCTTGTGCTATCAGCTAAGTGTGTTCAGCTTGTTTAGCACTTCCGCTTCTACGACGTTTCGAACGTGTGAATATTTCCTAAAGCTTTAAAATTGCAGCATTTTCTTTAACGCCTGTCTAAGTCTCACTCTGTGAAAAACAAGTGTGTGTGTGTGTGTGTATGTGTGTGTGTGTGAAAATCTCTGCCATCAGGAAATAATGAGCCCGAGAAGCTGGAAACATCTTCACGCTTTTTTATCGCCGCTCCCCTGCTGTGTTCTGTCACTTTAGAGCGTCCTAGCGGAACGCCTGCACAAAAAGAGACGCGGAAAAACATCTAAATCTGAGCGAATGTCAGATTTTGGCTTTGATCCTGACGATGATTAGACGTCTACAGGCTTTTCTTTCTTTCTTTTTTTTTTGAAGAAGGATGTCTCTGGTTTGTCGCTTGCAGAAGGAAGGAAAAGGAAAAGCAACATCTCTGTGTTTTAGGGCGCTAGCGTTAATTGCACTAAATCCGAGTTCTGTGTTAAAATCGGAAATCTCTGTACGATTCCTCACTGAAGGCAAAAATATTCACACGGGAGTTCTCACACTCCTCTGATGTGAAGTTTTAGAAAATGTATCTTTAACATTATTCACTTTAAATGTGAGTAACAGCAGGTTCTCCTTCATGCTGAGTCATGCTAATTACTTATACTGTAAGTTAGCCTAGGCTGTAGCTTAGCCTCAATTCAAAGTATTTAAAAAATATTACCTTTTCCCCTTTATGTTCCTTTTAAAATGTTTTACAAACATATTTTCTTTCTTTTGTGCATTTATTTTTGTCACTGGCGCATATTGACTCCTTAAACTAGCATGCTAACTCCTGAAAATCACAAGTCCATGCTAATACAAAACATTAGCTAAGCGGAGGTTAATATTGCTCCATGATCCGTAGCTGTTCTTCCTGATTAGCATTTAAACAAGCTAGCACACCACCTTTGCTATAAGCATACTTCAAAATATAGCAGTGTCCTAACTAGCTATTTAAAAAATATGCTAAGAGTAAACTGATTAACAAAACCAACTAACTAATGCTAGTTAGCAAGATGCATATACATTCTGTCAGGTTGTGTTGTGTTAGCTAAGACTAGCCAGATGTAATAACCAAAATTGTTTTAAAAAAAACAAAAAAAAAACAATTGCTAGCCAGATGGCTAAAATGAGTTAATATGACATAAATTCATATACTATAATAATCTTCACAGTTATTGCTTGATAGCTAGGTAGCTACCTGATATGATTTCTGTTATGATATTTTGAGAATTGCTAGCTTTACTCATCTTTGAGATTTCTCTTTGAGCGAGTTAGCTAACATTAATCTAGCTTGGTAACTTTAAATGTTTAAAGTTTTTTTTTTATAACATGTTCATAATCTTCACTGTTGATGTGAGTTAGCATTCTATCAGGTTCTATAATTTGTTCTTGCTGTTAATGCTAGCTAGCGTGTCATCAGCATAAGCTAACCTGGAACGTTTCCTTAAGGCTATGAATATTCATTTAGTGGCTCAAAGCCACGCCCACCAGGCTCATCAGGTCGCACTACGCTAGCTGTACCACAGACACACACCGAGTCGTGACATTAACGTGTGCATGACCACCTTCTGATCTGAAAGCCACACACACACACACACACAAATACAGGACAGGTGAGAGACAGACAGCTCTGGCTGGCGTTCAATCAGTTTTACAGGAGCTTTAATTGATGGCGCATATGTGCTGCCATATGGTGCAGAGACTCAAGGGAAAGCCGTAATAGACAGACAGCCGACGCACATGCACACACACTCACACACACACGCACACACAAGCTGGCACGTTTACAAACATCAGATGAACCGTTCATTCTCATTGAGACAGCGTGAGCGCGGTGCTGATGTTACGGTGACAGTATTGTTAAAAGTGTTTATTGCTAGTTTTTGTCATTAGCATTGTACACACACAAACACAAAATTATCTCTCGCTCTCTCTCACACACACACACACACACCTCAATATTAAAGCCTGTAGCTCAGCAGCAGGAACCCTAACGTGTCCTGTGGTTGTGTTCACGCTATGACGTCATCCATCCAAAAAACGTTAGAATGACTTGGATCAAATAACATCAGGACAATGTTGAAGAAATAATCACGATACAACATTACAAAAACAACCTCACACACATTGTGCTCGAGCGTCTCTATTGAGTGTGTATAGCGATATCTTTCGTTTTGTTCCCCCAAAATATCAGCATGAAGAGCATCATGTCTGCAGCACCAGCGCTAGTGACAGCAGCAGGAACGAGAGGTGAAGGAGGAGTGAAGCGAAGGAATATTAAACACTATGATGGAGGAGGAAGAAAAAGTGAACGATGCTGCTCAGGACTGAGGCGTGTCACACTCGTGTGTTGTCGCTATAATGCAGCATCTCACAGAACTTTGCTAAGTTGCTACACTACTGTACAGGTGTGTTAGCACAGTGTCCGGTTTCGCAGAACGGATCTGTGACGTTTTCCTTTCGGCTGCTTCCTGATTTAATGATTTTGCAGTAAGGTAGTGGAGTTTTTTTTTGTTTTTTTGACATTTGCTCGCCGGTTCCCTGGTGGACTAGCAGCTAGCACTTGAGTCTCGCTTACACTAGCCGGGCTCAAGTCCTGATCAGGGAACTGGATTAGTTCAAATGTTGGTCAAAATTGTGCTATGGTTGTTTGTTCAATCTCATCTTAAGCCCTTGTCCAATGCTAGTCCATTTAAAAAAATATGAGGGGCGTTTAAGTCACACCAGCTGAAATTTCTGCTGAACGAAAGTGTGAGTGCGATTGACATTTACAGAAGACTTCGGGTACAGTACGGTGATGAGACTCCGATGAGATTAAAGTTCCTTCAGGAGGATCCGTAAGCACGTCGCATGTTAGTGATCAGGTCCTGATCTGCTCTCTGATTGGTCAATCGGTTGCTGGGGGGCGTAACAGTTGGCTGGCTGGTGGTTTGATGTGTTTCCCGAACAGAGAGCAGATCAGGAGTGTGTGTGTGTGTGTGTGTGTGTGTGTGTGTGTGAGATCATTCAGCCATGTTAAAGATTTAAAATGTTTTTCCACAGAATCGTAAAGAACGACAGGAACGCGTGGTTCATTTGATTAACGTAAAGTAAAACATAAACAAGGCCACTTCAACGAAACAATTGAAAGAAAGAAGGAAAGATAATAAAGATGGAAAAGAATGATTAAGAGTAGAAACAAGTAACAATTAAAAGACTGAAAGGAAGAAAGAAAGAATATATAAGGAAGGAAAGATAAATAATTAGAAGGGAAGAAAGGAATGTAGAAGGAAGGAAGGAGGAAAGTGTGCACCTGTACCATGTGACTAAATCAGAGCTGCTGATTGGTCAGCTGGAAAATGAGAGCGCGAGAGAGAGAGAAATAACAAGTAGTGAGTGAGTGAAGGCAGGCCCCTACAGTGTGTGTGTGTGTGTGTGTGTGTGTGTGTGTGTGTGTGTGTGTGTGTGTGTAAATAAATCAGAGCTGCTGATTGGTTGGATGTGAAGCGTGTTGTGACATCATCAGGTGCAGCTGGAACACAGGGCCGTCCGTGTCTTCTGCGTGCGTCTGTAGATTACAACACTAAGAGTTTAAAGCTTTCACACATGATGGAGTTCAAATAAACAAACACAACTATTCATTCTCAAACCAACAAACAAACAACAATAAACGTGTAAAGAAAGAGAAAGAAAGAAAGATGAGGAGCGAGAGAACACTGCTGGCTTTGTCTGTCTTTCTGTTGGGCTTCAGAGAATCAAGTGGAGGATGGGAATGCTTGTGGTTTTGTGTGTGTGTGTGTGTGTGTGTGTGTGTGTGTTTGCCTTCAAATGCTGTCGGTGTTTTCTGTGTTGCTCTTTTCCCTCGACTGATGTAAATTATTCAGCGCCTGAGGATGCTGCTACAAATCTCTCTCTCTGTTCCTGTCTGTCTCCCTGCCTCGCTTCTTCGTGTGTGTGTGTGTGTGTGTGTGTGTGTGTGTGTGTGTTATCATTCATTCACTGATTCTCTTTCTTGTGTTTTGTAATTAGAGATAACATCAGTCTCGATAAAATAACCACCTTTATCCTATTTGCATATGATTTGCATGTCGTTTGAATACGAATGTAGGAACATCACCTGTTAAGTGTGTGTCGCTGAAGAGCGCTGAATCCCTGTCACACCCGAGAGAGAGAGGGAGAGAGAGAGAGAGAGAGAGAGCAGGACAAGAGTACGAGGAAAGGACAAAGAGAAAGAAAGGATCAGGTTTATCATCTTATTATTCACATTTTGTTGTTTTTTTATTCCTCTTTTATTTGCAGCTATTACAGTTTATATACCATCTTACACACACACACACTGGGTACAGGAGAGACACAAACACCAGAGAGAGAGAGAGAGAGAGAGAGAGAGACAAGAAGTCATAAAGAAATAGAGAATAAATAAGAATAAAAGAGAAAGTAAAGGGAAAGAGGAGAGGAGAAATAAACACAGGATCAGGAATAAATATATGACGACAGAATGTACAGTAGAGAAAAAAGTGTGTGTGTGTGTGTGTGTGTGTGATATAATTAGGGCATGAAACAGAACCAGTGTGTTAGCATGCTCGCTAATACCAAACAGACACATTAGTGCTTTGGTCCTCGTAGTGTTTAGCTAGTTTTGTTTTGTTTTATTTTTCCCGTATTCTGGTTGTTAGCATGAAGTTTCTATAATAGTTAGCGTAACAATGTGGTAATTAGCTGCTATTAAGAGTACGCTAGCTACTAGATAATAATTAATAATATGATAATGAAGACGTAGAGCCGGTCCTGTACACTCAGCTTGTGGAGACGTGACGATGGTGCTTCTCACTTGGTCGTGTGTGTGTGTGTGTGTGTGTGTGTGTGTTCATTTCCTGTGATGTCACTGCTCCCCAGTTGCCACGGCAACAGCAGTGAAAAGTATGGTGACGCGTGTCGACATGCAGCGTTGCATATTTTCACACAGGCTTCAGTATTCTGAGTGTGTGTGTGTGTGTCTTATGTATGTATGTGTGACACTTGCTGTGTGTGTGTGTGTGTACTGTAGATGTGTGTGTATATTTGTGTATGTAGTTGTGTGCGTGCATGTGTAGATTTGTGCAGATGTGTGTAGATGTGTGTATGTATGTAGATGTGTGTTTATATGTGTGTATGTGGATGTGTGTGTATATGTGTGTATGTGTGTATATGTGTGTATGTAGGTGTGTATGTAGATGTATGTGTATATGTGTGTATGTAGATGTGTGTGTATATGTGTGTATGTGTGTATATGTGTGTATGTGTGTATATGTGTGTATGTAGGTGTTTGTATATGTGTGTATGTAGATGTGTGTGTATATGTGTGTATGTGTGTATATGTGTGTATGTAGGTGTTTGTATATGTGTGTATGTAGGTGTGTGTGTATATGTGTGTATGTAGGTCTGTGTATATGTGTGTATGTAGATGTGTGTGTATATGTGTGTATATGTGTGTATGTAGGTGTGTGTGTATATGTGTGTATGTAGGTGTGTGTATATGTGTGTATGTAGGTGTATGTAGATGTGTGTGTATATGTGTGTATGTAAATGTGTGTATGTAGGTGTGTATGTAGATGTGTATGTAGGTGTGTGTACATGTGTGTATGTAGATGTGTGTGTATATGTGTGTACGTAGATGTGTGTGTATATGTGTGTACGTAGATGTGTGTGTATATGTGTTTATGTAGATGTGTGTATGTGTGTATATGTGTGTTTGTAGGTGTGTGTATATGTGTGTATGTAGATGTGTGTGTATATGTGTGCATGTAGATGTGTGTATGTGTGTATGTGTGTGTGTGTATATGTGTGTATGTAGATGTGTGTGTATGTAGATGTGTGTATGTGTGTATATGTGTGTATGTAGGTGTGTGTACATGTGTGTGTATATGTGTGTATGTAGATGTGTGTGTATATGTGTGTATGTAGATGTATGTAGATGTGTGTGTATATGTGTGTATGTAGGTGTGTATGTAGATGTGTATGTAGGTGTGTGTACATGTGTGTATGTAGATGTGTGTGTATATG
>JAOVVA010000029.1:404437-421393 GCA_028565275.1 Leiocassis micropogon | reverse complement strand
AGTGATCCAAAGAGCCCCGAGACACAACACCATCCATGAGTTTAATTTAAAAACTAAACATTTAATGTTTATGACACATACATCCAATTTGCATAATAATTTGGAACGTAGTGTAGTGACAAGTGAACATGGCGTGTAGTTTGGGACACGCCCACATTGAGGATGTTATGTAGTGACTAGTAAATAGGGTGTGTGGTTTGGTATACGACTACAGTGATATTATATACTGACTAGTGAATAGGGAGTGTGGTTTGGGATATGCCCACAGTGATGATGTTATATAGTAACAAATAAATAGGGAGTGTGGTTTGGGACATCTCCACAATGTATGTATGTATGTGTGTGTGTGTGTGTGTGTGTGTGTGATGTCACGGGGCTGTAAATTGCGAGTGACAGGTCGATACTTACGGCTGTAGCTTTGATTTAATCACACACCTGTCAGTGGGTATTTGTCTGTCTGCCTTCGGCTATTCCCTCGGGTCTACAACCCTCCCCCCACCCTGTACATCCCATCTGCACGGACAGACAGAGAGAGAGAGAGAGAGAGAGAGAGACAAGTCATTAACAGGACTGTCAGGAGGCGCGCTAGTTGGTTAGCATCTAATAAATAAGAAATGAGTTCTTCCATAACTTCCATAACTATACAATAATTGGTGGTGGAGAGAGAGTGGGAGAGAATGACAGAGTGAAAAGAAGGGGATAGACTGAAAGGAAATGAGACAAGAGAAAGTGAGAGAGACAGCAAAAGAAAAGAATGAAGAAGAAAATCTCATAGTCACACCCACTGTGCATTATTCTCCTATTCTCCGCCTACTGACCAGTAGTCTAACCCGTGTCCCTGAGCCAGTTTAGCTGATTATCTGCATGGCTTCTGAGAGTCTTTCATCTGCTTTCATCTTTCTGCCTATAAACACTACATCCTGCATCTCTAGCGTTTTAGACTTAGCCTGTCGTAGCATGCTAGGTCATAGCTTAGCCTTATTTAAAAGCATTAAGTGTCTTAGCTTTCACAGGATCTCGGTTTCCTGAGTGTCCCGAGCTTAGTCTTGTGCCGTATTAATGGCTTAGCTTCCTAGGAGTGAACCCTTTCCCAGAAGGCTGAGTAGAAGCTTTCTTGTGAAAAGCATTAAGTCTTGGCTTCCCAAGCATGCCATGCTGCCCTAGCATTTTAACTTCCCAGGAAATGGTAATGGTTTCAAAACTCTTATAACTCTTACAATGTTCGCGTTGTAGTCCTGCCTTGCCAGTACCTTAGCTATCTAGCTAGCATTTCAGCTTGATTAGGCGTCAAAGATAGCGATTTTGGGTTGTCTTCTTGAGTTGCCTTAGCTTTCTCCAAAGTATTAGCTTAACTTCTAAAAAAAAAAAAAAAGCTTAGCTAAGCTTTTTAGCTTCATGGCCGAGGCGGTATTAGTTGTTTTATGTTAATCAAGTAAAGAGGCATCTTTAGAATTTAGCGAGACACTGATTTAGCCTTTAGTCCGGAAAAAGATTTAGCACTAAAATGTAGTGCACTTGGCTCTAATCTTCCTTCAAGTTTTTTTCTTCAGCACGTTTTTCTGCGTGCGTGTTTTTCCCTCAGTCAAAAGAGTGCAGGGGAAGAGGACACAATGTGTGATTTTTTTTTTCTTTCATCCCTCTGTTCTGTTCTCAATTAGAGCTCTTTAAACTGTGTCAAACTGGAACTGGAAGCTAAATCACACACAGACGCGCTCCGTCTCCCGGGTGGAATGCGGCGGGCCTCAGACCGAGCTGTTCGCTGACTCTCGTGTTGATGGTCGAGGGAGATTGCGTCGTGGTCTGGCCTACATCGTATTTCTGAACCTGGCCTAGAACATTAATAGCATCTCAGAACTTGTAATTAGTTAAAACTTTCCAGAAGGCAGTGTTTACCAAGCGCTGCGGGGGGAGTAGGGGTTTCATCCAGATGTTTCTGAAAAGTGTGTGTGAAAATGTGTTTCCTGTGAAAAGTGCTGCTTTGTGGAAGGTTCTGGAAAGAAATAATGTGATGACATCATCAAAATCAGCCAATCACATGCAACCACGGGCAGGTTTCACCGTGCTGAGTGTGTCAAAATGGCTGGTTGTTCCAGAGTCTATAACTTCTCAATTAATTCACTCAGTCAGAGTTAAGTTAATCAGATTCTATATCACTAATGATTTAGTGATTCAGACTGTATAACATTACTAATATTAAACCATTAAAATGATTCAGTGATTTCAATTCAAGAACTTTACTTATCATTCAGTGCTGGGCTACATGAACAGACCTTAGCAAGCCAGAAAACTAAGCTAATGTTAGCATTGTCATAACAGGCCACTCCTCCTCTCTCCTATAGTTTGTCTTGTCTGTGTGTGTGTGTGTGTGTGTGTCTGTGTGTGTGTGTGTGTGTGGTGCATTTGGTCTGTCTCTCTGCCAGATGAGTGTTATGATAATATGATATATCTTACAGACACACACACACACACACACACACACACGCACACATGGTTCCTGACCTCAGACACACTCTTTTTCACAGCTGGTTCTCCTTAAACCTTCTCGAGATGATTGCTGTACAAATAGAGACATGGCTGCTCTATGTGTCTCTGACATCTCACGTGTGCTGAATTAGCATTAGCATTAATGCTATTGGTGGTAGCATTAACTTCAGCATTAACATTTAGTACCTCGTAACAGTCTTATGTCTTAGAAGAAGAAACTATCATAAATCTACAAGCTAGTGTATTAGCGTGTTTGTTTGTGTGTGTGAGACCATAACCTATACAACTTAAACCCTATACACTATACCCTACACATTAAGCACACTATACTCAATACCCTACACACCATACTCTGTTAGGGTAGAGAGTATGGTGTAGGGTAAATACCAATCACATGATACTCTATACCCTTCACATGATACTCTATACCCTACACACTATTCAATTTTATTTATATAGCGTTTATAACAATTAATCAATGTCTCAAAGCAGCTTCACAAAAATAAAATAAAAAATTGAAAAGAACATTTATGGAAGTGTGTATGTGTGAGAAAAATGTGTCTAGGTAATAATGAGATGAATGAATGATGATGAATGAAGATGTCTCTGATGAGAAGGCCAAGGGTGACGGCGACAGTGGCAAGGAAAAAACTATATGCTATACCCTACACACTATATGCTATACCCTACACACCATATTCTGTCCCTACACATTACATTTGAGCACTTGGCAGATGCCCTTATCCAGAGCGACTTACATTTTTATCTCCTTTTTTTTGTTTTACATCTGAGCAGTTGAAGGTTAAGTGCCTTGCTCAAGCGCCCAACAGTGGCAAGTTGGTGATGCTGGGGTTTGAATCCGGGACTTTCCGATCCATAGTCCAATGCTCTTCTATACTCTACACCCTACACTTTACTATACGCCCTACACATTAAACTCTGTACTCTTTACACTTTAATCTCTACACAATACTATTTAACTTAAACCACAATCTATATTTTACACACTATACTTAATACACTGCATCATACTATATACCTAACATACTATACTCAATACCCTATACTCTATACCCTACACCATATTATTTACCTTAAAGCCAGAATCTATATCTTACACTCTATATTCAATATCCTACATCATGCTCTATACCCTACACACAATACTCCGTACCTTACACACTATACACCCAACACACCATACCCTACACCCTGCAGACTATACTATATACCTAACACATTATACTATATACTCTACACAATACTCTATACCCTACAATTCTATACTCAATAACCTACACACTGTATTCGATACCCTTCACACCATACTCTATATCCTACACACAATAATCTATATCCTACACACCATACTGTATACCCTACACCCAACACACCATACTCTACACCCTGCACACCATACCATATACCCAACACTCTATACTGTTTACTCTAGACTATACTCTATACCCTGCACATCATACTGCATACCCTACACACACTACTCTATACTTTACAACATATTCTCTACCCTAAACACTATATTCTGTACCTTACATACTATAGTGTATACCCTACACCATATCCTATACCCTACACACACTATATTCTATACCATATGCACTATACTATGTACCCTACACACCATACTCTAAACCCAATACACCATACTGAAACCCTACAAACCATACTCTATACACTACGCCATACTCAGCACCCAATACACCATACTCTATACCCTACACACTATACACCCCACACTGAGAACCCTACACCTTACGCGATAAACACTATGTATAACAAAAAAAAAACAAAAAAAACACTGAATTGTGGTTCTTCTCTCTGTCGGTGTCCGCTTGTTAAATGCAACACTGAAAATCCTCCTGAGAGCTTAAAATTTTTTATGTGAAATGGAAAGAAAAGAAAAAAAAAAAGAATCTGCCACGGAAATGTTGCACATCTGTTTGCGGAGTGAGATCGGTTGTCCCTGAGGAACTGCGTCGCATCAATCTTCCCCAAATAAATAAATAAACAAACAAACAAATAAATAAATAAAACCTCAACATGCTTGACAAGTAAACCCAAATCACGCTCGTTGTTATTTATTTTCAGACGATGCTCCTGCGACAGGCGACATCTTGTTCCGCCATCGTCCCGCGAGGCCTCATGTCTCTCGCGCTGACACCAAAGCAGCGGGGAAATTTACTCGTGAATTTGTCACGATCCTTCTCTCTCTCTCTTTGTCTCTCTCTCTCACTCTCTCACACACACACACTCACACACAGGTTGTTTACACACCTCCGGATCTGTCGCCCGGCTGTCGCAGCTGTCAGCGTGCGCTCGGAGATGCGCTCTGATTGGACCGGAGGAAAAAAATCTGAAATAAACATCAGATGCAGAAAATAACGAGGAAGCGCAGGGTGCAGTGTCGCCTGTTTCACACCGCGCTGACGGCTTCGATGCTTTCTAATCGACCGCAAATTAATTCAGTTTCCTTTTTTTTTCTTTTCCTTTTTAGACGTTAACGTTATTCTCCGTGGTGACATTGAGGTTCATCAAATTACAGGTTTTAAACTCTCATCTCTATTCGTTTAATTGCACATCTGTGTGTGAATAAAAGACTTCAGCTTTGTTTCCTAAAATACTCTGTGTCATAAACAAATGCAGGTCGTGCGCTGTTTGACGAATTTACTCCCAATTAATTACATTTCATACAAATATTTGCGTGTGCGGTTGTTACCACTCAGTGTCCTTCAAGTACTGGAATATACGACAGTAGTGCAGGTTTACGCTCGCTCAAATGTTATCGTTTCTATAGCAACAGCTCGTCAGTGACAACAGGAACTCGGTTACTTCACTGAACATTAAATATATCGATAGAAATATATCGAAAAAACTTATAAACAGATAAAACGTCTACTGTGGTGTAAGTGGAATAAATCACCAGGGGTCGTGCTGTTAGAGGAACATAATCAACTTTGTGGTGATGATTTTCATGCTGATGTTGTTTGAGCATTAGCTGTGTGCTAGTTTTTCCTGTTTGAGAATATTAAGACCTGTCAGCTGGCTTTTTTGAGCTAGTACTGTATATTTACTAGCAAGCTAGCTAGCACATTTAAAATAGCCTTTTGTACCTTTAACACTCATGAATATCACTAGAGATGTCACGTGGCCTTGTAAGTTTCCCAAGTTAGCATTAGCACTCTGGCTAACATTAGCACTGCCATTAGAGATTCAAGATTCAAAGAACTTTTCCCAGAGGGAAATTGCTTAAAACTTAGCACTGCCGTTAACATTAGTTCTCCCGTTAGCATTAGCACTGTGTCCTTTTCTGTCCTCTAGCATTAACACTAGCGTAATTCCAGATTTT
The DNA here is from genome assembly GCA_028565275.1 of Leiocassis micropogon. Lineage (NCBI taxonomy): Eukaryota > Metazoa > Chordata > Actinopteri > Siluriformes > Bagridae > Leiocassis > Leiocassis micropogon. Next base: position 415,542 of record JAOVVA010000029.1, on the reverse strand, counting down.
GTGAATCTGTTTAACCACATGACCAGAACTTTAACAGTTTTCACTTTATCCTCTCTCTCTCTCTCTCTCTCTCTCTCTCGCTCACTCTCTCTTTTGCTCGATCCTGTCCGCTCTCTCATTTATCTTTCATCCTATCTCTCTTTTTCTATCTTAGTCTCTCTCTAAATCTCTTCTTGTCTCTCTCTCTCTCTCTCTCTTTTATCTCTCTCCCTCTGTTTTCCTTTCACCTCTCACTCTGTATCTTTTCTTTTAATATCGGTTCTTATTTCTGTCTTTTATCATTCTGTCTCTTTTTCTCCATCGCTGTCTCAGTCTTCCTTCTTCTTCCATCCATCTCTTTCCTACACTTCTCTTTTATCTGTCTTTGTCACCTATTTTTCTCTCTGTCTCACTCTTTCTGTCTCTCCCACTAATCTCTCTCTCTCTCTCTGTCCTTTTCTGTTTTCAAATTCCCCATTCCTTGTGTGTGTGTGTGTGTTGGTGTGTATGTGTGTGTGTGTGTGTGTGTGTGATGAATGGGACGAGCTGTACAGGGAGCGAGCCCCTGTGCTCATGGCTCGTTTAGCCTCCGCTACGCTCACTCGCTCATCCTGCTCTCTCTCACTCTCTCTCTCTCTCTCACACACACACACACACACACACACAGGGGGATCAGTGTACAGATTCAGCCACTGGCCTTCTCCAGCCAGGAGGTGAGAGTGGAGGAGGTAGTGATGTTAGTGCGCACACACACACACACACACACACACACACACAGTGAGAGAGAGAAGGCTACTGTGAGAGTTTCAGTAGATTAAAAGAGTCTCTGATCCTCGGCTCTGTTTCATTTTGATAAACAGAGCGGTCTTCACTTCATGCTCGGATCTGTGAGGGTCACGTCCCAAATCACTCAGTCTGTCCTCTATAAGATAGAAAACTTAAGCCGTGACACACGGAGCAGAAACCAGTCAACGTCTGAGGCTAGCCATTTACCTAGCTAGCACTTAGCTGTTAACTCAGTTACACAGTGAGAGTGGAAACGTCACAGAAGTTTCCGGAACATCAAAGTTTACCTCAGAATGAGTAAAATTACACTACTGCTACTCCTAGCATCCACCGCTAACCAAACTTCAAGTGAATAATATTCTGAGAAGACTGTCGCTAGGCAACTAGAACACATCCGTCAAACTGAGCATCATCTAGCTAACGAATACGGCTAATAAATGATCCACCTATCACACAGGCAAAACGTGTCGAGCGAAAGTGGCACAGAGTTTACCAGACGTGTCGGTGCTGAAATAATACGAGGTGTGTGTGTGTGTAAGAGAGAGAATGTTTAGTAAACATTAAAAAAAAATGGGTAGAAAAAAGAAAAGTGAGTAGAAAATATAAAGTATAAAGTAGGAAGGAAAAAAGAAAGGAAAAGCAATGAAGACTGAGTGAAAAAATAAAAAAGCGAAATAGACTGAGGGAGGAATGAGAAAAAAACAATAAAGGAAGTGTGTGTTTAAGGACTTGACTAGCCGGCTGCTGTATCGTTTGTTACTTATTGCCAATCTTGGGATGGTTCAATTTAATACTCTGTATGTAGTGTAAGCCCCGCCCCTATGGGGGGGGGGCGTGTCTTGCTGTACAGTAGCCAGAGTTCACATGGTTTTTCGGTTTGTTTTTGTCTAAGCGTGTTTGCATGTGCTTTTCGTTTTTCCTAATGAGAATAAATATTAATGTTTGGAGTTTATTCACGTTACGGAGTTTGTCTGAGTTGGTGATCATGTGACTTTTCCATCAGAGTGATTTCATCACAGAGTGACATCAGACTTGGTCAGCATGTGTGTAGATTATGCAAGGGGTGTGGCCTGGCATACCTCGAACGCTAGTTGCTGTTCAGACACTTTAGTCACTACCGGTCCTGAAAATGTGTGTGTGTGTGTGTGTGTGTGTGTGTGTGTGTGTGTGTGTGTGTGTGGAGCAGGATGGAGAGCTGCAGTGACTCTCAGACCTGCGGCTGTTTCTCTAAATCACTTCTGCGTCGAGAGATTTCCACTTCCTGTTTCTCAGGTCGTTAAGGGCCACTCGGGAGGGTGTAAAAGGAGGCAGTGTAACATGTGGAGACACGACCCGGAGGTTCACGCCGCCGCTGTCCAATTACACACCGCAGAGAAGTGCAGGAATTTATTTCTGTCCCTGAGTGAGTTAAACACACACACACACACACACACACATGCACAACAAGAGCAAGACCCCCTGCCACGCCCTGCTGCACCTCCTGCAGCCAAACACACACACACACACAAGGAGGGTTTAAGACAATAAACTACAGGCTAATGGGAATAAAAAAATAAAAGCTATTATAGATTTTAAGCATGTATTTCCCCAGAGTTAAAGAGAAAGGTTTCTAAGTTATCAGACTGTCGTGACCTTCTCAAGGTCGTGTTTAATAAAGTGAAGAATGTGAGGAATTCGTAAAGCGCCGCGCTGTAACGCCGGATCGAGGAATGCAAAATAACTCAGAATGGAATTATGTGAAAAATTTCTCTGAACAAAGAAGAAAAGAAATAAAATAAAGAATGAAAGTTGTTTTACGTCACTGCAGTGATACGACTGAGCGCTTTAAAGGTATACTGAGAAAAAAAACAAGAAGAAAGGAACGAGTGAGTCGCCGCTGCTGTTGCTCCTCCTTTATTTTGTTATTGTTCTGTCGCTCATGATGTCTCCCCATGTGACTGCACTTCCTTTGTGGACTGCAGAGTGTTATTGAGTGTCAGTGTGTGTGTGAGATGTGCCTCAGGCTGTCAGACCATAGCAGTGTGTGTGTGTGTGTGTGTGTGTGTGTGTGTGTGTGTGTGTGTGTGAAATCAGAGGGTTAGAAATATATATATACCTGAGTTTATGTATTTTAGATCAAATACCCGTATATAGGATGATTTAAAAACACAATGAGCTTGATCAGCAATCACACCACAAATTCAAATAAACATGATCAGCTCAGATTTAAATAAATGCGATCAGAAATTATCAGATCAGATAAGGTCCCATATAAATATATATGATCAGCTAAAATTCAAATCAACACAATACGTTCAAAATTACATATATAATGTCAGATTAAAATGTATATAATTAGCTCAAATTGATTAAGTATAAAGATTCAAATAAATCTAATAAATCTAATTCTAGTTAGAAACTTAATAACTAGTAATTCTAATAATTAGTTCGGTCAGCTCCAATATAAATGTGTAAAATTAATCCAATGTTAGAAAATTATGTAATCAGGTCAAACTCCTATATGTAAAATTAACTTAAAGTTTATGTTATTAGTTTAAATATAAAAAATTATCCAAATTCTAAATTATGTGATCAGCTTGAATTTAAATGTGTACGGTTAACTCCAATTAAAGGAGTACACGACTAACTCAAATATAAATAAATGTAATTAACTTAAATGAAAAAAATGTGAGTAGCTTAATTTTAAATACACACAATCAGTTTAAATGAACGCTACTGTATGAACTCGAACATAGTTGAAGTCGTAGTCGATAAGGATCAGTTTAAATGATCAGCTCGACTCTCACTAAAGATCAGATCTAATAATCCTGAGCAACTCAAATAAATGCACTTAGGCAATTACAACTCTATAACTCTGACAAGTGTGGTTTCAACTTGTGTAGGCTCGAACAGTTTTGTTTGCTTGTGTGTGTGTGTGTGTGTGTGTGTGTGTGTGTGTGGTTAATGAAACACTAGCTTGTCAGCGCTCTGTGTAATGCATTATGGAACAAAGAGACAGAAGCGGGATATGAAGTGGGTGTAGGAAGCTCGGAGCTCGGCCGGGTCTCCTGGGCTCTGTAGCGCTAATTAGAGAAGAAGAACCTCTTGCCCTCTGTCTCCTATCCTCTATTATCCCTCCATCCTCTCTTCCATTATCCCTCCCTCTTCTCCTCCTCTCCCTCGGGGTGTGGGGGTGGCGGTGGGGGGTTAAAAAGGGCTCTCACCATCCTCGGGACAAGTGCTCTGGGTCTTTAAAGCTCCGTCCCCGGGGACGCGCTGTCAGTCTGGACTCCAGATGGAGAGAGAGAGAGAGAGAGAGAGACTGCTAGCTAAAGTGGCTAATCCATATATCACCACCACAGGGACTTTTTAAAAATAAATTGTCTCTTTGTCGTCTTAGTAATTAGCATTGTGAGTTAAATTGACACGCAAAGCTTCTTAGCTTGATAGCATGAGGTTTCAGTATTAATGATTAAAATCATGAAGGTGATAAGAGAGTGATTAGCATTGTTAGCATGCTTTCTGGTAACCTCAAACTCAGCACAGGTAATGCAGTCTAGCGCAAGTCTCTACATTCCTCAACATGCTAACTGCTAAGCCATTTTTACATTAAGGATAAAGAGAAAAAGCTAAACACATGGCTTAAATCCTGATCTGTGTGCCTAGCAGCTAATATTGTGTGCGCTAATGTTCACTTCTGATAATCCTCTTCAACATGTAACTGCTAAGTTGTTGCAAGTTTAGTTTAGCTTAGTGTATAAGCTGTGTAAACAGTTGTATGTACAGTAGTATGGACTACGCTAGCGTGACATGGCAATATATCATTCCTTTAACATTTTTGCTAGCACGAGGAGTTTTTCCTTTTGATTCCAACCTATCTGAACACTTCAGCGGCTTTAGCTAACACTTTAGCGGCTTGCGTTTGCGTTTCAACAGCTGGCTTTGTGTTTAAGTTTAATTCAATTTGAACTCCTAACTTTTAACTTAATAACCGTAATGTGATATCGCTAACTCAATTCCGCTCATCTACTCACCAATCATTTGCTTTTTCACCAGGGGATTTTTTTTTTTAATTATCCCATCTCTCTCTCTCTCTCTCAGTAAAAAGAAGTTAAACTTTTTCGAGATGAAGGTGGGGTCAGATGCCCGAGTGAAACTTGAGTTGAGCGTGTATATGCGACAAGCCTGTCCCGGCTAATCATTTCCTCAGGGCTTAGCCGCTAAACGGATCCTGAAATCCGAACCCTTTTTCTGAGGAAGCAGCCGAGTCTGTTTAGCATCGGCTAATTGCTTTAGCATTTAATCAATTCATCTCTGTAGCGAGAAGAAGAAAAAAAAGTTCGCCATGGCACCAGTTTAAGCGCTAACTTGCCTTTCACGTAGCTTTTATACCAAAAAGTAACTAACTGACTACAAGTGAGAATACGCGGCTATAAAAAGCTGACTAATGATTAGCCGCTAGTTTGGATTTCATGGTACCTTCATTCATGGTTATTTTACGCTCTTTTCTTTGTTGTAATGTTCTACATGTATTCTAATTGTATGCTAATTGCTAACCACTTAGCTAGGTGCTTATTTACAATTCCTCTTCATTTGCATAATTATATTATTATTTATTTATATATCTTTATTGCTAGTTAGTAAATACAATCGTGACTCTTTTTTTTAGTGACCCTTTGCTAATATATTACACACCAATTTTGAGCTAATTTCCTTCATAGTGGCTAATTCCTAACTCTACTACATCCCTTGTTTTTTAGTTTAGCAAATTCCATCGTAAACATTATTTCCCTCATTCACTAGCCATAGCCTATATATTTTTTTAGTGTTGTTTCATTTATTTTGTAGCTAGCCATTTTTTTTTCCTGGCACAGTATCTGTGTATTCTAATTGCTAAGCAGGTCGTCATCTAGCATCGTATTGTTTCTTGAGGTTTTTTTTGTATTATTTATTTAAGTTAAAGTTAGATGCTAATGAGTCCCTTTTTCTTTAAGGTAATGCTAGGGAAATTTGCAAACTTGTATCTAGGTGTTAAAGATGACACTCGTCCTTGGACACGCTAATTTCGCTAATTAGCTGAATTCCTCTTTCGCCGGTTCTTTTGTATCCGTTAAAGGTGCAGCTAATACGATTGTTATTTGCTAAGTATTAGATTGCTAGAAGTCTATTAACACCATGCACTTTATGTTGTAGCTAGCTATTAAACACAATACTTGTTGTATCCATGGATGATAAATGATGTAGGATCATCGCTAATTTGCTGATTAGCCAACAGGATGTTCGTGCTGTTCGCTCATTAACGTTGCAGCTAGCGGATAAACGTGACGTCCTGTCTTCTCGTGTCTCTCCTTTGTGTGAGTATTTATGTACTCCGTCCCTAACCGGCATCTCCTCCTCCTCCTCCTCCTCCTCCTCCTCACATCCCTGTGCACTCATTCTCCCCCTCCTCCGTTCATCCCTCGCTCCTCCTGCAGGGGTTTCATTATGCACCTCTGGAGCTGCTGTGGCTCTCAGCGGGAGGACTGAATCTGTCGCTCCGGCTCTCCTGAATGCCAGAGGATTAGCATATCTAACACAGACGGAGGCAGAAAGGGCTGCTGGGAAAAGGAAAAAAAAGACAAGAAGAAGAAGGGGGGAAAAGAAGGAGACGAGCATCCGTGTCCGTGTTGAGTTCCTCGGGCGTGAAACACAGCAACATATGGTGAACGAGGGAACACACACACACACACACACATCTCTTTTCTTTGTTTTCTTTCTCTTTTCTTCTCGTTCATCAGTCCATCCTTGGTTCCCCTCCCCACCTCCTCCGCTGTACTCAAAGTGGCTTATGAAAATCACCCGTGTAAAAGACATGTAAATCCATCTTGAGCATGATAAGTGATATAAGGGTGCGCACACACACACACACACACACACACACACACACACACACACACACACTTGGTTCAAAGTGGCTTTGAGTGTGTTAAGTGTCTTATATAAACAGTTCTATAGCTTCATTTTCATTAATAACCCAAATCTATGAATATGCAAATAAACATGCACATTTGGCCACACCCCCACATCCTATGCAGTTAGCTGAGTGCTAACATGTGACTAGCTCACATTAGTCAGAGATTTTCAGGGACGTCACTATCTGGAGCCTTGACCCCAAATATAATTTTACCATGACAACCAACATGCTAACATTAGCAAAGTGAGCAGGATCTGAAGCTAGTTTGTTTCCGGTAATCTTGTTGACATCCGTAAGTTCGACCATTTACGGCTAACATACTTTGTGACATTACAGTTTGTGCGCAAACATGGCCCCGCCCCCCAGAAGTACTATGAATTTGTCAGTGGGGGGGGGGGGATTCACGGTACAGAGACATACTGAAGAGAGACTGCGAGGTGTGGATGCTATTTAACTCCGTTTCCATGGTAACTTTGTAATCTCCAGTCGGTGGGCGTGGCTTTTGAGCGCTCGAATACTTAACACGGACTTCAGCAACTGTTTCTTTTTTTAATTAAGGATTAAAAACATGGACTGAGGAAGAAAACAGCATTTTATTTTGCTCTTAAACGTCATCTTCTGTAACTCACTGTACGAGCAGGAGAGACTGTAACACCGAAGAATAAAAGACCTGAACACACAAACACTGCACCGGTGTCGTTAGCGTTAAGCCTCCTAATAACAGTAAACTGTTTTAAAATAACATTTTACTGAATTGTTTTAGTAAATGTAAGGATGGTATTTTTTTCTTGGATGTGTTTGTATTTTTGGCAGTGAAGGTGTCTCACACACACACACACACACACACACTCCCCGCCCCCGGTCGTGTTCTCAGTGCCGACCCTCCGGTTGCTACATCGATTTAAGCTCGCTAATGATGAGAAATGATGCCATAATGCCGGCCGTTAAACCGCAGGGCCGCGTAACAAATGCGCTTCGGAGACCCGGCGTTTGTCTCTGAATAGATTACAGCGTGGCTTCAGTGACCTTAGATTTAATCTCGCGCTGCCTCTTTTCCTCGCCTTCTCTCTGTTCCTCATGATAACAGATCATCACTGCTGCTGCTGGAGCGCTTCACCCTCTCCCTCACCCAGCGCCGGGGTCAGAGCGAGACGCCGCACGCCCCGCCTCAGGTCCAGGGCCAGTTCACACCCGGATTCGGTTCAGTTCCCGGATTTATTTGGCTTCCAGATTCAATTTAGTTATAGATTCATTTTCATTCCGGATTAGTTTCAGTCCCAGATTTGTTTTATTTCTGCATTCATTTTCATATAGGAATCAGTTCCAGATTAATTTTAGTTCCCCAGAATTAGTTTTAGTCCCAAATAATTATATCTATTTCAGTTCCAGATTAGTTTTAGTTCCCGAGTCATCATGGTTCCAGCTCTAGATCCCATTTCAGCTCTAGATTAAGTTCAGCTCCAGACTTTGAGTCACAAACTAAAATTGGTTTCAGTTCTAGATTAGTTTTAGCTCCAGACTGGTCTCAGGTACAGCCTCTTTACCTTTTCAGACGTGTTTTAGCTCCAGACATGTTTCAGTCCTAAATCAGTTTTGGATCCAGATTAAGCTCAGATCTAGATTATTTCAGATGTAGACTCAGTTGAGCTCCAGATTAAGCTCCAGCTTCTCAGTTCTCGCACCAGATCGGTTCCCCGTCTGCAGAAGTGATCTTACAGGATCCCAGCTCTGGGTTCTGCGGTGCCCGTGTCCCTGTGTACCGCCTGAGCTGTGGACGCTCTGGGAGAAAAGCTGGAGATAAAGGAGTACATGTGAGCTCCGGGAGCAGAGAGGTTCATTTAGAGCCGCGGTCTTTCATTTCCTCAGCAGGGTTCTGTATCATCAGGACATGGGCTCGGGTTTGTCTGAAGCTCTGGCTGTATATCTCCAGCTCACGCTGATTCTCACGCCGGAGAGCTGAGAGCTCTGAGACATAAATGACCTAAGCACATGTGAAAGCAGGCTGGACGCGACCGCGGCGTTTGGAGACGAGCGGGGAGGTGTTTCTTTACAGAGTGTACAGTCATGGTTTGGTCTGAAGTTCCTCAGCTGGGGTTCAGATCTTTTCACATCCACGTGGCCGAGGGCTTTGCTGCACGTTTCTCATTTTCACAGATTCACGACTTTAGTGATGATACGATGTCACGTTCTAGGGTTCTACTCTCTGATCTGTTTATACTCGGATCTAGAGCTTAAAAATCACAATTTCTTTATGCGTTTATGGAGTTTTCTTCATTCCTTCCTCATCAGAGTAAACACTGACTGCTCTTGAATAAATAACATTAAATAAAGTTAGCAGCAGCGTTCAGGAAAATCACTAAATCCTCCCAGAGAGATCTTATGCTGTAGAAGAGTAACTGTTTCTCGAGGTACCTGAAAATAAAAATCATTCTTACCCCGAGTTATCTTCAGCACATGAGATGGATTAAAGAAAGCTATTCAATTCAGTAAGCTCCACCTCCTGCAGAAGCATTAATTAACTGGGGGCGGGGCATGGCTTTTTACATTTAAAAGCTTTAAATAACAGCTGAAAATCATTGTGTGTTTATTTGTTTGATGATTTGCTCCTAATCAAGATGCAGCACCTGAAGTTCCTGAAAAGGTTCCTCTTGTTCCAGAAGGTTGTTGCTCTTCAGGAACCATGTTGCTTATGGCTGCTTTAAAAGATCACTGTGTGATCGCGCTTTTTCTCTTTTTTTCCCTCTCCAAGGCCCTGCAGCTTCTCTTTCATTCCTCCGCTGCGTCTCTTTTGTCTCACACGCCGCTCTCATCTCAGCGTTTCATCGCAAAGCTTTTACCAAATCCATCCTCAGGCCTGTGTGTTCTTGTCAGTCGCTGCTAGCGTTTTGGCTAACAGTAGCGCAGGTTTGGGATTTCCAGGCTCTGTGCTTTGTCCCAGTCCTCCATGACACCTCGAGAAGATGGCGTCTGTGTTGTGCATGAAGACGAGAGAAGCTTAAAACTCTCCAGGGACGTCTTTTTTTCTTTTTTCTTTTTCCAAAGCCGGCGCGAGCGCCTTTTATCCGAGACGACGAGAGCAGCCGCTCCGGCTAACAGGCTCGGCGGTTTTCTGCAGCGAGACCGAGATCATACGCTTGTTATTCTCCCGGAAAGAAAATAATAAAGAAAAAACACGACAACGACAACGACACGGAAATCTGATAAATTGGTGCCACGATGTATTAAATTACCAATGCGCATGAAAAATTCATTCCAGGACGCCTTTCACACTCTGTGAGTCACTGCGCCGTTTACTTTTATCTCGTTAAGGCGGGAAAATTTCGTTACGGAGGAGAAAAATCATGCCACATATTATTCCTCTTCTCTCTCTCTCTCTCTCTCTCTCTCTCTGTGTCTCTGATCCATTTTTTAACGGCTGTAGTAGCAGAGCAGAGAAACACGCTGGAAATGAAAAATCACTCATCAGTGGAACGCTTATAAATATTCATGAGGAGGAGAAATATGCGAGTCTGTTTCTCGGGGTTCTTATAGAGCACTTGCTGAACGTAAAAGCTTCAGAGGCTGAGTGCAGAAAATCTACCTGTGTGTGTGTGTGTGTGTGTGTGTGTGTTAAAGTCCAGAGTGACAGCGTTATTGTTATCACTGATTATTTTAAAGGATATTTGAACTCAACAAGCCCTTATTAAGAAGCTCCGCCTACAAACTCAGCGAGCGACACTAACACCTGACCTTCCTGAACAGCAAAAGCATCTCTGAGTTTATGGATGTTGCTGATTGGCTATTGCTATTGTTTGTTTGTTTGTTTGTTTGTTTGTTTGTTCTGTTTTGAGCCAGTGCTGTGGACGAACTCTGCATTGATTTTTCAGCTCACACACACACAGAACACACAGTGAAGAAATATTCACACAATTTCCAAACTAGCATGCTGTGTTAGAATCACTTACTGCCCCTTTAAGGCTTTTCATCCTGACCGGATTGTGAGTGTGTGTGCTCTAAAGCTACTGTTGTAACAATACCTTAACTTTTACAATACAGTTACAATATAGTTCCGTTATCTTAAATAGAGCTGCATCATCTCACAATATAGTTACAATATCTTGCAATTTTATTTAATAGAAACTGTTCAATAGCTTATTTTTTAAATATTATATTACCAAGTGCAATTTGATTTGATTGAAAGTGTAAATGCTGTATTGTTTTTTTCCCTTTCTTTTGTGTTTATACACGGCACTGTCACTACTTTAGGTTTGCACATTGTTCTTTGCTGCTGTAACGTAGACATTTCCCCCCAAGGTTTATCTTATCTTAATGTGCAGATGTTCAGCTAGCTTTAGCATGATTAGCATAAATATGTCATGAATCCTTCACCACAGACCTCATGTGTCCAGGTTATATATAAAATGTAGTA
>JAOVVA010000029.1:384237-404337 GCA_028565275.1 Leiocassis micropogon | reverse complement strand
GCTCTTCCGATCTGATGAATCAGCTGAGGCTCCTAATTTTACCCCAATCCCCCAACCCCCACCCCCCGCTGAACCCTGTGCTCCGATTGGTCAGAAGGTGTTAATTAGTTCGCTATAACAGCAGCTCTGACAGCAGCTCAGGTTTATATCAATGCACTCGCGCTGATACATTACCATCTTACTGATGTGTTTCCATAGCAACAACTACATGTAAAGCAGACAATCCTTTGATCTTTGATAACAAACATATTACAAACAATGTAACTCATAATTCTGTGTGTGTGTGTGTGTGTGTGTGTGTGACAACAGAGGAAGGAGTCTCCAGTGTCAGCGGGGTGTAACTGTAATATTTCTCACATCTTCAGGACAGAGGTGTTTAATTCTATAAAATGTACATCTGACCACAAATGTGCTTATCGGTGAAAAGAGAAATGCTCTGTTCAAAAAATTTTTTTTTAAAAAGGACGTAATGGACATTCAATCCCATAATACACCTGGGCTCAGATCCGCTGAAGCTGCAGATTCAGTACAGAAACTAAAACGGCACAAAGCGAGCAGCTGATCCTCCTCCGCCGTTCAATCAGCGCCGAGCGAACAGATAGCAGACACGACAATGTCTGCAAGACAGAATAAAAGACAGACGCGTGCTTCCTGAGTCCATCAGAGAGAGAGAGAGAGAGAGAGATGTCAAAGACGTATCAGAGTTGAAAGAGCGTCTTGATTGAACGAGCTGATTTACAACAAAAGGCATCAAAAGTGTTACATAGAAAATTTCTGAAGGATTTGAGAGCTCTGGAGAGAAAAGAAGGAAAAGACAGATGGAGAGAGAGAGAGAGAGAGAGAGAGAGAGGTCTCTGCACTGCTGTTTCGCCTGAGGTGTCCCTTCAGCTGTCTGTCCCTCCAGACGTCACATCATCATGAAGCAGAGACAGAAAGAGATGAGCGAGAGAGAGAGAGAGAGAGATAACGGACGAAAAAACGGATAGAACGAACATTACACACACACTCTCACACACACACAAACACATACACACACACACACACACACACACACACACACACACAGAGGAACAGTTTGGAATAATGTTCTTAATATTTAATATCTGTTTAAGTTAAATTATTAAAGTGTAATAAAGGACGGTCCAGGACGAATCACTCGAACCCTGACGAGCGCTTTAATCGCCTCCTCGCATCAACTACAAATTACACCTCATTAGTTTCTTCTTAACATTTGGCTTCTTCTATAAAAAAGGGTTCAGTGAGTAATCAGCTGGGGGTTCCTGACTTATTAAAGGTCCCTGTGTGCCCACACACACACACACACACACACACACACTCTGTCAGGGTTCTGCAGCGCACCTGTAAGGGTTTAGTGAGGCAACAAGAGACACTGCGAGTATTTTTATTTTCCTTGTACAGTACACGGGGCTGTTTAAGTGTTTAATCAGAGTTCTGAGGAGAACCATCTGAGGAATCTGAGAGTGTTTAATACTGTAGCAGAACCCTTCAAGAACCCATCAGAACCATCAGAGGGTTTAAAGGTTCTTCAGCTGCACCTTCTGAGGAATGGGCTAAACCTTTATTATTTATGCTTTATGAAAGCTTTAAAGAACGTCTGGAGAGCTCTTAATGTTACTGTGGGTGGACATGTGAGGGAGAGAGACAGGGAGAGAGAGAAAAAAGGAGAGAGACGGAGAGAGAAAGAGACGGAGAGAGAGAGAGACAGAGACAGGGAGAGAGAGACAGGGAGAGAGAGACAGAGAGAGACAGAGAGAGGGAGAGACAGGGAGAGAGAGACAGGGAGAGAGAGAAAAAAGGAGAGAGACAGAGAGAGAAAGAGACGGAGAGAGAGAGAGACAGGGAGACAGGGAGAGGGAGAGAGACAGGGAGAGAGAGAGACAGAGACAGGGAGAGAGAGACAGAGAGAGACAGAGAGAGGGAGAGAGAGACAGAGAGAGGGAGAGAGAGACAGGGAGAGAGAGACAGTCAGCCTAAACAGTATCAGTGCTAAAAAGTTTCTCACCTCAGTGAAAAAGTGAATTTTCAGACAGAATCATATAAACAGCATTTTTCATGATCCATGCTTCATGTTTTTGTAAATATTTATACACATTATATATTTTTATCAGATAAAAAGAAACACATTTGCTAAATACAATTTCATGCCCTTTTATGTCTGTAGTGTCTGTAACTTAACTCTGTTAACTGTCATTCAGATGAAACTTGGCCAGTTTAGATTTTACATGAAAAGACATAAACCTGAAGATGTTTAATATTTTCAAGTCACGTCAAGTCGGCTTTTATTGTCATTTCCACCCTACACAGTTTAGTACAGAGTGAAACGACACAATGTTCCTCCAGGACCACATTAACGAAACTAACTCACTAACTAAGACACCTAATTAGCCGACTGGCTGAGACGAGACAGAAACTATCTACGTCCTATACAAAAGAGACAACATAAAGTGCACGTGCAAACAAAAGCGACAACACGACAACAACATGACACGTTTCAACACTCAATGGTGATGAGGTAATGAAACTTTAGAATAATATATACAGTACTGTATATATATAGTGATATTTTGAGGCACGTATGAAACCATCTCACTTGGTCACTTCCATGTTGTATAAACTTGACAAGTAGCTTCTTTGGCCCACACACATTTTCTCCATTATAACATAAAAAAATGTAATAAAATCAGCTGTGTTTAGGGCGATAGACAGAGAGACAGAGACAGAGAGACAGAGACAGAGAGACAGAGACAGAGAGACAGAGAGACAGAGACAGAGAGACAGAGACAGAGAGACAGAGACAGGTGCCAGCAGGTGCTGTAATCTCACACTGTGTGTTGTATTGAATGATCAATACCGAGGTAACGATGCTGTAGTGATGACAAGCTGCTGCCTGATACACACACACACACACACACACACACACACACACACACACACACACACACACACCTTCCTCCTGTTACAGCATCGCCGGTCTCTGTCTCTCTGTCTGTTCTTCTGTCTGCCTGTCTGTGTGTCTCCCAACATTATTCACATGTAATTTAAGCTCTGCCTCTGTATAGTTCCAACCAATCAGGGCTCCGTTAGCACACTGTACACAGGGGGCGGGGCTACACTGTGTGATGTCACTGAGGTCTCACTGACTTTCCCACTACACGTGACACTTTCAGGATTACAGAATGCACTTATATAATCATATTATATTATATTATATATTATAGAATCATACTGCACGCTAGCTCGCTCATTTCATTATTACTGATTTTAAAAAAGGTGGTTGCCACGACAACATTGAAACATATTAAATGAATCAGTGTGAAGTGACGAGTCGTTGAGTAACTTGAGCTAGCTCGCTTAGTGATATGGGGACAGGAGTGATGTCAGGGGGACATGTATGTGTGTGTGTGTGTGGGACGGGCTTGTAGACATTTGCATATCATGTATATTCATGGGGTTGTGTGTGTGTGTGTGTAATGAGTGTAAAGGTGTAGCTGTGCACTTGGAGCTGTTTGTGGTGTGAACTGTGTGAATTAAACACTGATTGCAAGTTCATTTTAAGCCACATGTTAATTAGCAGGTAATTAAGTGTACTTAGTTTTATTTTCATCACTGCAGGTGTGTTTACACACGAACACTGAAGAGTCAAAGCACGCGTGTGTGTGTGTGTGTGTGTGTACACTAGGATTTAATGACCTTTACACAACAATGTATAGTGCACTTTAAGTCAAACTGAACTTGTGTGTGTGAAACACAGAGACAGAGAGCATGATGTTTTGCATATGTGCATGCTTTGTGTGTGTGTGTGTGTGTGTGTGTGTGGTGTTTTTTCTGGAAGCCTGATGTTTTAATAGGAAGTGTGTAGGCTCGGAGATGACCTATAATCACAGTCAGCTGCTGAATAATTACAAGCCTGACGTTCCAGACGGCGAAACCGCCGAGCAGCGGCGCTGACATCGCGTGTGCCGCTGCGCTAAACGCCTGTTTGTCGGTCGAAACAAAACACAATGCCTCTGTGTTTATCGATTTGTAAAAACAGAGGCCTATAATTTGGAAGCGGTGTAATAACGGCGATTTGTTCGTCAAGCAGGCCGCTACGGGGCGGCGCGCGGCTTCGTTACCGACGCTCCCCGTCTCCATTTCAGCTACAAGGGTCTTACGCATGAGGAGCGTTATTACACTGCAAACACCTAACGTAATAATACTAAGCACAATCATTATACATGATGCTGGTTTCCTGTTTGCTTCACACTGGACCAGTCAGAGTGTTGGAGTTACAGCTTCCCTTCATCAGTGCTCTGTTCTTTTAACTAAATCCCACAACATTTACACACGTCATGGTCCGTCAGATGTTTTATACATGATTACGTTATATGTTTTAAGCCTCTGTGAATTATACAAGGGACGTTCGAGTCAAAGCGGGACGTTCGATAACAGAACACAGTCCTGAGAGTAAAAACTCCCTGTATTTCTCTATATAATCTCCTGCTACACTCATGCACGTATACCATCACGTCTGAAACGCTGGCCTCCCAGGAACTCCATGAGGAAATGTCTTGGAGCGAGGTCAGGACCGTACGGGGGGCGTGGAGATAACTCCCAGCGGAGTCCCTGTAATGTGCGAGCGGTGTTGGTGAAGGAGTGTGTGTACAGTTCACACACACGGGGGCGTGTCGATGTTAAAGGATCAGGCGTTCCACTCGCTGAATATTCATGAGAACGGCTGCAGTGGGCTCCAGTTGTTTTACTGCGGCTAAGAGTCTCATCACCTTCTGTAAATGTCACTTGCCAGTTTTTACGTCTTCATTCAGAGAAATTTCATCCCGAGTCCCCGCCGCCTGTCTGAGTCACATTTGCAGTCGTATGTACTGTGTGCTGAATCCGATTCTTTGAATCAGTGAGTGTTTCAATCATGACCGAGATTCGTTTCTCTCTCATTCAGTGGCTCAGGGAATTAACCTCTCATTCATGACTAAGATTCGTGAATGATTCCTTCTGAAAGTCATGACCATGATTTCTCTCTCATTTGGCAGATCATTGAGTGAATCAGTGAATCTGTCATACAGAGATTTGTGAATGATTCAGTCGGTTAAAACACTGAGGACAAGCGACTACACGTCCACACACACCGACCTTATATTCTGTATGTTTATCCATCAGTAGTGTGTAAACACCTGTAAACTGTACACTGTGTGTATAAACTGACCCTGATAATCTCTCTCTCAGTTCAGTGTAAATCCGTTCCTCTTCCCAGAACTCGGTTTGTAAAATCCTAAACGTGTAGCGTTAGGGTTAGAGTTAGGGGGTAGACATGTCTACTTCATGAATGATTCGGTCTTGTTAAACTAGTCTGGAAGGGATCTGAGTCATTTCTTTCAGTCGGGCTACGACACGCGAACCGCAAAACTGAAACGCCGAAGCTAGATTTCCGCGCAGATTCATAACTCACTTCTGATTTTACACAGATTATATTAAAAAAAAAGAAAATCTATGCAACATTTGAGTCAACAAGTTGTTCAGAAATGAACATGAGAGTCACTATCGTACTGTGTATGTGTGTGTGTGTGTGTGTGTGTGTGTGTGTGTGTGTGCGCGGATTGGATGGTCTGCTGTGGCGACCCCTCGACAGGAGCAGAGTGTGATACAGGACTGACTGTACACCCTGACGTCTATCTTCTGGGGAAGCAGAAATAAACATATATTGTAAAAGACTAGCGTTAGTACGCGTCCCTGTCGGTAAATAGTTTGTAGAAATAGTTAAAAGGTTAAATCTAATAATAATCTGCTGATCTTTAATGTAATCAGTGATATTATTATTTCAGGTTGAAGCCCACGTACATGTCTGTCTGTCTGTACAGCAGAACTCTCTGTCTAACTTATTAATACACTTATTATACGCTTATTTTAAAGTAGATTATTAAATCCCACACATAACTGTTCATAACATCACTTTTCCTCAACATTTAGATTTCACTTATGGTGCAGGTTGAACTTCAGGCAGAGATCTGAGGACTGCAAAAGTTTCATTAAATTCTGTCCAGCGGTCGATTTAAGACACGCCCACAGATTAACGCATGCGCTGTCAAAACTTTATTATGTTCATAATCTAACACAGAACTGCTCATAACTTCACTTCTACTCAACATTTTAGCAAATAAGTATGTTTTTTAATAATAAGTAAGTACGTCCCACAGGAAGAATAAACACACATCTGTCCATTCATCTTTGAATTTTCAGTTTTCATAGTCTACTTGCTTTTTTTTTTTTGAAGTAAGCCATGCTGTGTGTTGCACTTTTGTTTGTGTGAGGATTTTAACGGCTTGTAGGGGCATTACCGTCGTTTCTGTGTCTTCCTCATATTCTGTCTACACATTATCGCATTGTAAATTATCGCATTGATTCACTCTGATGAGTGATGCGTATAGCCACGCCCACCTCAAAGGGAAAAAGCACTATATTTTTCCCAAAAAGTGCTGGGTGCTGTGATGTAAAATGGCGGTGATATAACCGGCTATAAATTCACCTTCACTGTTTTGTTTTCAATTATGCCGCAGATTTAACTTAAGGCAAATACCGAAGGACTGGCGAGGTTTCATTAAGTTCTGTCCAGCCAGTTTTTCGGCATACAGACATACATACACACAGACAGAGAGACATACATACAGACATATATACAGACAGACAGGTGGACACACACACACACACATACAGACAGGCCTACAGACAGAGAGACATACAGACAGACAGGTGGACACACACACATACAGACAGACAGGTGGACACACACACACACACATACAGACAGACAGACACACACACACACACATACAGACAGACAGGTGGACACACACACACATACAGACAGACAGGTGGACACACACACATACAGACAGACAGGTGGACACACACATACAGACAGAGGGGTGGACACACACATACAGACAGATGGACACATACAGACAGATAGATGAACACACACATACAGACAGACAGACAGGTGGACACACATACAGACAGACAGGTGGACACACACACACACGCACACATACAGACAGACTGGTTTCTGGTCCTCCAGTGTATGAGAGTAAAGGCATCATTGAAAGAGCGCGCTACGTACAGACAAAACATTTCCTTTATTTCCAGAGACAGATAATAAAATATCCGCTACACTTCCGGTTTGCATCGGGTCTCTCGAACCTGTTTAAATAATAATAATAAAAACCGCCATTTTTTTGTTGTTCCTGTCAGCTCACGTGCCCTCAGTCTCCACGGCAACGCGTGTCAGTGGGCTCGGAGCGCGCATGCGCAGTGGGGTTCCCTTCCCTCAGCCCGTGCGCGCGGTGTTCAGTAGCGCCCCGACTGCGCTTGAGTGCGCCTCGCGCTGCGCTCGCGCCCGCTCCCTCTGTGTGTGTGTGTGTGTGTCTGTCTGAAGGAAAGAGAAGAACAGGACGAGTGGATTTGTGTCTCTCCGACCCTCAGTCTGATTGCCGCGTTTATTTATTTATTCTTAAACTGCTTTTTCTTCTGGCTCTGGATGGAATACGCGCTGATCTCTAGTCTGCTGAATCCGAAGGAGAAAGAGGAGAAAGAGGAGAGGAGGAGAAGGAGAGGAGGAGGAGAAGGAGGAGAAGGAGGAGAGCGGAGCGCGCTGCCCGTGCTGGGGAAATGTAAAGGCTATTGTTAGCGATCTGTCAGCGCGCGCACGCACACACACACACACACACACATACCGAGCCCCCGGATCCGGATTTTACTGGACTTATTGTGTGTGAAAGTGTTGAACACGGAACACACACACTCACACATACACACACACACACACACACACTCTCACCGCACTGTGGATATACCGCCTCACTCTCTCTCTCTCTCTGGCGGGAAGCTGCGCTACATTCCGGGTAAGACTGTAACACTGTAACACTGTAACGCTGCTTCTGTAACATTGTTTCCTCACGCGGCTGTTCATCTCACCATTGTGTGTGCGCGCGCGCACTCGTGTGTGTGTGTGTGCGCGCGCGTGCCCGTCGCCATGCAAAAAATATGCCTATGCACAGTGTATTCGCACGAAAAAGACGGATTCGGTGCATAATTATATTTTTACATGGCGACACACACACACACACACATAGACACACAAGCGCGCGCGCATTTCCTCAGTGCACACCTTTTACCTTCACGTGCGGCAGGGCACAGTGCACACCTCACACACCATCCTGTGTATATATATATATATATATTATATATACATCTGTGTGTGTGTGTATATATATAGTCATTTTATAGCTTTTTTTGTATAAGAAGCGGAGTGGAGAGTGCGAGAGCGCGTGTGCGTACGTGTGTGTACGTGTATAAGTGTGTGTGTATGTGTGTGTGTGTGTGTGTGTGTGTGTGCTGTAAAGGCTGTCATGTTGCTTTATACCTGCTTTCTTTGGATTTTTGGATCTTTGCTTAGAAATATTCTACATAATCAGACATTATTATAATTGTCGGCTATTTTCGGCATCATTTCTGCTGTTCCCGGATAGGTGTGTGTGTGTGTGTGTGTGTGTGTGTGTGTGTGTGTGTGATTTCGGGTTTTTGAAAGAAAGTCATTTTCTCACCATTTTTTCTTTATTATTATTATTATTATTATAATTAATAATAATCATAATAGTAATAATTAAGTATTATTTGATAACGATATTTAATCATGCAGCATTGGAATAATTCTAAGTATATTTTGTAATATGCACGTGTATGTTAAATGATTACTAATGATTACTATTTGTAATGATGATGATGATAATAATAATAATAATAATAATAATAATAATAATAATAATAAAACATTAAAAACTAAAATTTTATTCCTAAATAAGAATCAGAGTGAAATATATTTTCTAACTGTATATTGTGTGTGTGTGTGTGGGAGTGTGTTATAAATATATAATAATCAATTAATCCGTTATAGATGATATATGCCATGTGAATATGTGGGAAATTAAATAATAAATAAATAATAAATACTATGAGTGTTTAATACCTGATAAAATAATCAGTAAACACAGAGCAGGTGTTACATTGTGTTTGATGTATTTTGTGTAGAAATATAATTCAGTATATATTTTTAATAAGATATATGTGTGTGTTTGTCTGTGTGTAAAAAATACGTTAATCGATAAAATACACACCTGAACTCTGAATAAATCAGTGCAGAGCCGTTGCTGGAACGGTGTGTTAGAGGATGTGTGTTTTATAGTGTGTGTGTGTGTCAGTGTGTTGTGTTGCTCATTTATAACAAAATGAAAAACCTGGAATGAAGCTGTATCTTTGTGATAAAACGTGAGGTGTGAAATACACACTGTACGTGTGTGTATGTGTGTGTGTGTGTGTGTACAGTAACGTCAGAGTGACGTTTAAACAGAAGCTTTTTATATTTTATACAAAATACCTGTTTGTGTTGGACAATGAAACACACACACACACACACACAGTAACGTCTGTACAGTCACGGTAATAAAACATGAGCAAGGATTTGAGCTAAATGTTTAATAAAGTGTTTAATAAAGAGATTACAGTAGTGACTTATACACTGATAATAGAAAACATGGCTGAATTTAATTCTGCGTCTGACCACACACACAGACACACACACATGCACACACACACATCGGCGTTGAGGCCACACCGCATTTGAATGGGATTTGCATGCAGGATTTGAACTCGATGCCTCCTCACACACTTGGCGCGGGTGTAAATTGTGGCCGACAGCCGGCGCAGCGTCGCTTTGCGTCGCAGATGTCACGTGTAAATCGATATTCATCACCCAGGTTGCATCATGGGAGTCACGTTATTTATTACTGCAGGTCTCTGCCGTGCTGCTCTCTCTCTCTTTCTGTGTGTGTGTGTGTGTGTGTGTGTGTGTATGCGTGTGTGGTTTCAGTTATGACAGGCTTGTGAAATGTAATAACCTTCCAGTTCAGAATATAGCCATGTGTGTTGTTCAGGCTCCCAGAATTCCCTGGGGCTGACCTTAAGGTGACCTTTGACATTCTAAATCGGGTGTCCATTTACCCATGATCCGTGTGTGTGTGTGTGAGATTTGTGTTTTCATGTTGCACTTTAATGTATGATATAACGTCATGTGTGTATACTGTGTGTATGTGTGTGTGTGTGTGTGTGTGTGTGTGTGATGCAGTATAAATCAGAACATATTTATTCGTTTCCTTTAATCTGTCCGGCCGGGCGGTATTGACGCGGTGTAGCATGGCGTGATGCGGCGTGGCGCTGGAGTGGAGCGCGCTCAGGGCTTCCTGGCCCCGCTGTTTATCAGCGCTCAGACGATAAGGCAAAGAAGTGAGAGATAAGAGGCTGAGAGATCAGCCGCGGTGTGTAATCTCAAAGTCGAAGCAGATCACACACACACACACACACACACACACACACACACACACCCTGGCCAGAGTGAAAAAATACACACTGCTGATATCTGGAGGTTTAGAACAGAAAAGTGTAACACAGATCAAAGCGGGGTGTTAGCTGTCCATCCTCACACCACAGCGCGGCTTTAACAACAACAACAACAACAAACCAAGTAAAGCTTCAGACCCGTCAGTCTGAGCCGTGAGTCAGGGTTACTCACCTTTTACTTTAAATACTAAAAAAGCACACTTTTTTAACACTTTGCTATGATATCAATAATAATCATAATAATAATAATAATAACAATAATAATAACAAGTGTGGTTTACGACACGCCCACTGAGAAACGATTATGCTTTTATGTATTTTATAGCGAGAAGTGTACAGATCGCTTGGTTTAGGACACGCCCCCTGGCTAAAAGTACTGAGGAGTTTGTTCAGGTTCTGTCCCTTAGAAGAGCGCAGTGTGAGTGCTAGAAGCCACTTACACACACACACACACACACACAAACACACACACACACACACACATCACTCAGTGCCCGTGCCCCACATACTGCACATGTTCCTCGAGTGTAGGAATTAAGGGGGAATGTCGAGCACACCACGGTCATGCTACGCTAACGGAAAACCCAGGACCAGTGGCGTTAGCGGCTAGCGTTAGCGCTGAGCTTCTGTTTTAGCCATTAAGGTTATAATTACAGCAGTGTGTTGCCATGTGGGAACCAACCAAACAGAACAGGCTTTCATCTGCTTATTTTTATGGTGCTCTATATATATGTGTGTGTGTGTGTGTGTGTGTGTGTGTGTTCCACAGGGGTTTAGTGCTCGTGTCTTAATGGAAGTGACATGTGACCTTTTGCCCCACGCAAGAGCTCGATGTTTTGAGATGTCCAGGCAGTTGACGTCTTTTCCCCTCAGCCTCTTTTCTTTTTAAATGTCACACACACACACACATACACACAAACGTCTAGGTAAAGCAATTCGAATGGTATTTTTGGAGTCATGGGTCAGTCACTGGATGAGCTAGATTTTACAGTGTCCACACACACACACACACACTCGCACGCACTCGGCCGCCTCCCACACAGCCGGGTGTGCAGGGTCGAGCCACTCATCTTGTTGATGTGGCGTTTTAAAGGCGAGCAGATTAGCAGCAGCCACTTCACATCAAAGCCCCGAGCCACCTGATGAATATTTCCCATGATCCTCTGCTCTCTCACCCTCCAATCAGATCCTGTGTTTTTGGAAGAAATGAAAGAACCGAGAGCGAAAGTGTTTTTGTGCTCTTTCGTCGAGTGTGTCTCGCTCTTAAACGCCTTTCATCTGTAGTGGAGGCTGAAGACGCTCGAGTGCTCGTCACGAGCCGTGGTAGGGGGCGGAGCTAAGGGCCGGGCCGAGAGCTGATCTCAGAGCATCTGGTGTTAAAGCAACACCAAACACACACACACACACAGGAAAACATCTCCAGCAGTAGTTACACAACCATCTCGCACACGCACACACACCAAGCTTCTCCATTAATTACCAGCACACTTCATTACTTTATTATAATTTTATATAACAATAGTAAATGCGTTTGACGGTGTTCAATTGTGAACACCTCACTTAATGGTAATTCATGGTGTGTGATGGTGTTTGATGTTGTGTGAGAATGTTTGATAGTGTTTGATGATGTATGTTGGTGTCTAATAGTGTGTGATGGTGTTTAACAGTGAGTTGTTTGAATGTAAACACTGCAGTTAATGGTGTTTGATGGTGTGTGATGGTATTTGGTGGTGTGTTAGAGGGGTTATGGTGTTCGTTGATGATTGATGATGTATGTTGGTGTGTGATGGTAGTTGATTGTGTATGATTGCGTTTGATTGTGTTTAATAGCATTTAATAATGTGTGATGGTGTTTTTGAACACTCTAGTTGTTGTTGTGTGATGGTGTTTGTGTGTTATAGTGTGTGTGACGTTTGATGCAGTTTGAATACAAACTGCAGTTTGTTGGTATATTGTGGTGTGTGATGGTGTTTGATTGTGTGTAATAGTGTTTGATGATCTGTGATGGTGTTTGGTACATTATGATGTTTGTTATTGTTTGTGATTGTTATTGTGTGTGATTGTGTTTGTGTGTAATTGTGTTTGTTGACGTGTGTGATGGTGTTTGTTGGCGTGTGTGATGGTGTTTGTTAGTGTGTGTGATAGTGTTTGTGTGTAATTATGTTTGTTAGAGTGTGTGATGGTGTTTGTTGGCGTGTGATGGTGTTTGTTAGCGTGTGTGATGGTGTTTGTTAGCGTGTGTGATGGTGTTTGTGTGTGTAATGGTGTTTGTTAGTGTGTGTGATGGTGTTTGTTAGTGTGTATGATGGTGTTTGTTAGTGTGTGTGATGGTGGTTGTGTGTGTAATGGTGTTTGTTAGTGTGTGTGATGGTCTTTGTTAGTGTGTGTGATGGTGTTTGTTAGTGTGTGTGATGGTGTTTGTTAGCGTGTGTGATGGTGTTTGTTAGCGTGTGTGATGGTGTTTGTTTGCGTGTGTGATGGTGTTTGTTAGCGTGTGATGATGTTTGTTAGCGTGTGTGATGTGTTTGTTTGCGTGTGTGATGATGTTTGTTTGCGTGTGTGATGATGTTTGTTAGCCTGTGTGATGGTGTTTGTTAGCGTGTGTGATGGTGTTTGTCAGCGTGTGTGATGGTGTTTTTTAGTGTGTGATGGTGTTTGTTAGTGTGTGTGATGGTGTTTGTTATGGCGTATGTGTTGTGTGTGCGTGTTGATGGTGTGAGTGATAGCGTGTGATGGTGTTTATTATTGTGTGTGATGGTGATTGTTTTTGTGTGTGATGGTGATTGTTAATGTGTGTGATGGTGTTTTTTAGCGTGTGTGATGGTGTTTGTTAGTGTGTGTGATGTGTTTGTTTGCGTGTGTGATGGTGTTTGTTAGCGTGTGTGGTGGTGTTTGTTAGTGTGTATGATGGGGTGTGGTGGTGTTTGTTAGTGTGTGTGATGGTGTTTGTTAGCGTGTGTGATGGCGTGTGGTGGTGTTTGTTAGTGTGTGTTATTGTGATTGTTAGTGTGTGTGATGGTGTTTGTCAGTGTGTGTGATGGTGTTTGTTATTGTGTGTGATGGTGATTGTTAGTGTGTGTGATGGTGTTTGTCAGTGTGTGTTATTGTGATTGTTAGTGTGTGTGATGGTGTGTGGTGGTGTTTGTTAGTATGTGTTATTGTGATTGTTAGTGTGTGTGATGGTGTTTGTCAGTGGGTTTGTTAGTGTGTGTGATGGCATGTGGTGGTGTTTGTTAGTGTGTTATGGCGTGTGGTGGTGTTTGTTAGTGTGTGTGACGGTGTGTGATGGTGTTTGTTAGTGTGTGTGATGGCGTGTCATGGTATGTAAGCACTTCTCCTGGTGGCGATTGTGTGTGTTTATTTGAGAACACCTCGTTGTGATGGTGTTTGTTAGTGTGTGTGACGGCGTGTGATGGTGTTTGTTAGTGTGTGTGATGGTGTTTGTTAGTGTGTGTAACGGCGTGTGATGGTGTTTGTTAGTGTGTGTGAGACGACGTGTGATGGTGTTTGTTAGTGTGTATGATGGTGTTTGTTAGTGTGTGATGGTGATTGTTACTGCGTGTGATGGCGTGTGATTGTGTTTGTTAGTGTGTGTGACGGTGTGTGATGGTATGTAAACACTTCTCCTGGGGGCGATTGTGTGTGTTTCTTTGAGAACACCGCGTTATGATGGTGTTTGTTAGTGTGTGTGACGGCGTGTGATGGTGTTTGTTAGTGTGAGTGATGGTGTTTGTTAGTGTATGTGATGGTGTTTGTTAGTGTGTGTGACGGCGTGTGATGGTGTTTGTTAGTGTGTGTGATGGTGTTTGTTAGTGCGTGTGATGGTGTTTGTTAGTGCGTGTGATGGTGATTGTTAGTGTGTGTGATGGTGATTGTTATTGTGTGTGATGGTGATTGTTAGTGTGTGTGATGGTGATTGTTAGTGTGTGTGTTGGCGTGTGATGGTATGTAAACACTTCTCCTTGTGGCGATTGTGTGTTTTTCATTGAGAACACCGCGTTGTGATGGTGTTTGATGATGAACGTTGCCGTGTGCTGGTATTTCAGGTGTTTTATTACCTGTTTGACTCCTAATCTAACATGGCCGCCGCAGCGTGTCAGGCTGTTCGCGCCTCCGGCTCAGACCTGCCATTTGCCAGCTGTTCTTCCCCTCTAATGATAGACAGATGAGACAGAGGAGTGAACGTCGCCTCCGTCACGCCATCTGGAAAAAAGTGTTCCATTACCCTAAGTGCCCCATAATTCTCTGCACTCGGAGGCAGTTTTAAAGATGTCCGCCGCACGCCGCCGCGACTCGTCTGAATTATAACGCTCTCCCGTCTCAGGTGGATTTATATCTTATAAAGGTTTTATTTTCTGCAGACGCTGTCAGCTTTAAAATACTGAAGTGCATTAGAGATGAGACGTGGAGCGATACGGGACATTAGAGCTTTCCATAATGTTCTACTGAGAGCGTGAGGCTTTCAGAACAAACACTAAGAGCTTCTCAAAGACCGGAGGGTGAGACCTACAGTGATGTCACCGGCACAAACACTTCCTGTTCCCTCACACGCCACACAGCACCATTTATGTGTTTCATGTGACTTAACAAGAAATTATTCTTCTATATTCATCAGAATTCTCACACTGCTGGTGCAGACCGTTGGTGTTTAATGGAAAATATTAGTGTTTAATGATGAAGGCTGCTGTTTATTTGAAGTGTTTGATGATGAAGAGTTCTGTGTTTAGTGGGGAATTCTGGTGGTTGATTATGGAGAGTACTGGTGTTTGATGATGAGTGCTGGTGTTTAATGATGGATATTGCCAGTCTTTGGTGATGGAGAGTACTGGTGTTTGATGGAGAATTGCAGTGTTTAATGATGGAGGATAATGGTGTTTAATGGTGGAGAGTATCGATGTTTGATGATGGAGTGTGTATATATACTGTGTGTATATATATATACATGTGTTTGATTATGGATGATGCTGGTATTTGATGGAGAATACTGATCCCTGATGATTTAGATTATAATTATGCAGAGTACTGGTGTTTGGTGCTGAATTGTTTTGTTTAATGGAGAGTGCTGGTGTTTGATGGAGAAGACTGGTGTTGTAAACTGTTAGTGGACGTGTGTTGTGTTGTGTTGGGTGTGATCACTTGCTACACACCAGCTGAGGTGTGTATTAATGGTGCCACAGTGGTGATTGTGTAGTGTTGTGCCCATTGTGTTTAAGCTGTTATTGTTAAATTTGTGGTGTTTGATGTCCGTGTAACAAACGACGCGTACGCTGTAGTGGATGCTACAACACTACGGGAACATTGAGAACCAGGAACTGAAACAAATAAAAGCTGATATCAGGACAGAGGGGCGTCCGGCGATCCGAACATAAGGTGCGTTCGTTAGTGCGAAGTCGACGAGCCGCTGCTGACGCTGGGGTAATTAACACTGTCACAGATTGTACGACAGCTGTGGTGTTTAGCGCCGAGCGCCTCACAAAGGCGGAGAAGCTTCAGAGGACTGAGAAAAGAACAATCCAGGAACCGTTCTGGAGATCTTTCTGGTGACGAGGTGGAGTGCAGGGTAAGGCTGTAGCGCATAGTGAGCGCTCCGAGGCACGTCAGCCTGCTACGTGTCTGAGTGTTAAATAACAGATTCCTGAATAATGTGGATGAGCCGAGGGAGGCGGTCGATTAGCGTCGGATCGCTGACGGAATGAACACCGCGCTCAGACTCTCCGGCTCTGTTCCAAGGCTCGGGTTCCTAAATTGCGACGCCAGCGTCGAGTCCCCACTGAAAGTCCCCTTTATTGCTTTAGGCTTTAGTTTAATCCCAGGTTTAGTGAGCGGCCCAGATCTCCGACTCGGCAAGGAAGTGCAGCCTTACGATCGAGCTCAGCACTAATGCCCTGTAATTTGTAGTTTTGTAAAGCAGAGGAACATTTTAACCCACTTCCTGCTGTCCCAGGACGTCTCATTAGATTCAACACCAGAATTATTTGTCGTCTCCTCATCTCGACGCTCACAGTAAACACGCCTGAGGGGGGACAGGCGTGCCCTGATTATTTATGTGAGTCTGTAGAGACGGTAACAACGGCGCCGGTAACGACAGAAGACGTCTCGTAGCACGACGTCAGTAACACAAACACTACGCAGACAGGCAACACCGGAACACGGACAATGTGGACATAAAAAAAATTTGACACGTTACACTTTGATTCCATCGAGTGTTGAGAAACGCCTTGTATTGGGGACCAGGTGTCAAAATCTCAGTGAGCCAATCAGCACGCAGCGTTGTTTATTACATTACTCAGAGACAGGGCTCCGTGTGTGCTGTGCTTTCAGACGCTTGATCACGGTGTGTCTCGTGTAGCAGGTGTACAAATATCTTCACAAATAAAAGTGCAGCTTATTTGATTATTTGTTGGTCGATTTTTACACCGAATACAAAGCGATTTAATTTTCCGCAAATTCCGTGTTTTGCAAGAGTACCGCTTTGTGCGATGTCACATTTAAACACTCAAGAGCACAAGTTACTAGTGACGGGAATCACCAGGGACGGCCCGATTTAGTGTGTGAATAGTTCAGGACATTTCACCACCTCAAATACAAACTTAAATAAATAAAAATGTATTTTTAAAAAATAGATCTTACAGTTACATAGTGTTTCAGTATTTATTAAATACTTTTAGTATTTTTTATATATTTTTTGTAGTTTTTAGTATTTTAAAACCTGCTTGCTTGAAACAAATCAGAAAGTTTTCATTACTGCTGTTAAATCGAATAAAAAAATCCCAACGCACTAAAAATTTAATCGAATCGACACTCCGGTCCGCTCATGATTGACAGCTCTGATTAAAATGAAGGCAAAAACTTTAATCAGCATGTGATGAAACAACAGCAAAAAAGACATCGCTGTCCTGCAATAACAAGACCGCATTGTGATCACGTGCTAGCCACGCCCACTTTCTCTGCGGTGCTGACAGGGGGTCTGTGGAGCGCAAATGTTTAGGGACTTTAATTTACTTTAATTTGTGTTTTTAACTTGTTGCCATGGGTACTAGGGTTTGAAATCCCCAGGGGCGAGCCGATACGATGTTGTCACGATACCTCGGTGCTGATTCGATTTATATTGTGATTTTGTAACTAACACAATGTTCATTCATATTATTATTATTATTATTGTTATTTTCACTTCTTAACACACAGAATGCTGCGCTGCCTGCCAGGGTGTGAATAGTTTAGAGTGCCACCTGTAGGATTATAGAGAAACTGCTAAATGTTGCCACCTCAAATACAAACGTAGGAATTTCTACACAAAATAATCATGATGCGTAACTGATGTTGATGTTGATGTTTTTCCCCCGTCTCTAATGGGTACCTCGATTTAGCTAACGTAAGCTACTCACTTAACTAGCGTTTATAAGAGATAGCGGTGTTTAAAGGTCACATGATGAAAAAACACACTTGCCGGAGTAGCTGTTGTAAGCTGTGTGCCGGTCAGTAACGTTGGTGTTTCTGGCGTCATTTCTGTAATATAAATTTAATAATTAACGAATGACGTCAGAGCTGAGGCGCTTGTACGGTGTCACGGTTGAAAGCGTTTTTTCGGCGAGAGGCTCCGTGTGCAGATGTCTGGGGGTTTTCTGCGTCTCGGGCTCGGCGGTAGAGTCGACTTCTCTTCCATGTAATTTGAGTTTCTCTCTCATCTCGCTGTTCTTGGCTGCGTTCTCCGCCGCAGAAACCGAATTATACGCGCCGTAACTCGACCGCTCTCCCCTCTCTGTCTGATTAGCTTTAATGTGAACCGTTTGTCGTTCCTGCGCTTGTTTTTCCTCTCGCGCTGATCTGCAACATCTGGTTTGGGTTTTTTCTGGCCATGGTATACTCCGAGTGTGTGTGTGTGTGTGTGTGTGTGTGTGTGTGTGTGTGTGTGTGTGTGTGTGTGGAAAGTTCCTCCCAAAGCCACATGAAGAAAAGCACATAACTTTCGTGTCTCTGTGGCCGTCCACATAATTACTGCTGAATTAGGCATGAGCCGATTTCTACATTTTATTTCACATCATAATATTTGTCCAACGTTTTATCAGAGTTTATGATTTTATTGTTGGAAAGATTTTTTAAGCTTTAATGTTTACTTATTCAGCGAGCGTGTTAGGAAACAGTGCGCTGTGGAACAGAAGGGATTACGCTGCTTAGAAATGAGAAGTGCGAGTTATGTACCGAGAGATCGGACGCCAGAGGATCAGGCCACACGGCGCGGACCAAACACACCCACACACACACACACACACACACACACACACACATACACACACACACACACACACTGGTCTGATTAGCAACAAACTAGCCAGCTAACACCAGTGACCCTGTGCCGATGATGATGATGATGATGATGATGATGGTGATGATGGTGATGATGATGGACAGTAAAGTGTGTGACGTGTCTCTGTTCACTGGTTGGTTTGAGAACACACACGTACGCATCAGGTTTTTCTGGCTGCAGATCAGAAATTCCAAGTTAGAATCTTTACATTGGTATTGGAGGCGGGAACTGCGTGCTGATTGGTTACAGTGAAATTAAAGCGGGAACTTTATCCTTATTGGTTGCTGTTAGCATTTTGGGTGGAAAACTGCTAGCATAGCATTAAAAAAACTGCAAGCATAACATAAAAGTTAGCATTTTGGTTGGGGATTGCGTGCTGATTGGTTGCTGTTAGCATTTTGGGCGGGAATTTCTTCCTTATTGGTTGTTCTTAGCATTTTGGGCGGGGACTGCGTGGTGATTGGTTGCTGCTAGCAGTTTTAGCAGGAACTGTGGTCCCTATTCTGTTTAAAGTCAGACATGCTACGTTAGCAAAGTTATAAAAGAACACAGCTAATATAAACGCGTATAGAACAGAGTCGCATTATAGCTTAGCATAAAACTGTACGAGTTAAAGACAGCGCGGTATGTATATGTGTGTGTGTGAGATGAATCCTGACCTCTGTGTTTGGATGTGAGTTCAGCGTCAGAGCCGTCAGTCACACCACACTCCGGGGGTCTCGGCTTTCATTCTGATACCCACAATGCCGAGCTGCAGTCCAAAGCCACATGTGAGAGACCGGCGTGTGTGTGCCAGGAGAAACACGAGCTAAACTGAATTAGCATGGTGATGTGTGCTGCTGGAGCGGGAGAGAGAGAGAGAGAGAGAGAGAGAGGGACGCTAATGAGAGACAGCACAGGGGACGGAGGACAGACGCATTCTCTCTCTCTCTCTCTCCTCGTCTCTCTGTTTTTTTTCTGTTTTTCTCTGTGTTTCTTTTTTCCATCGATTCTCTGTCTCTTCCTCTTTCTTTGTATCTGTTTTTATCTTTCCTTCTCTCCGCTCCTTTCTCTCGCTTTTTTCCTTTTTTAACACTCTTTCTTTCTTTTCTCTCTCACGTTGTATCTCACGCTTTCTCGCCTTCTCGGTCGGAGGCTGACAGAAGTCAGGGCCAATTATATTTCCCAACTCTGCACTGTGTGTGTGGTGTGTGTGTGTGTGTGTGTGTGTGTGTGTGTGTGTGTGTGTGTGTGTGTGAGAGAGAGAGAGAGAGTGTAACCCCTTTTTTATTATGTTGATCTTTACAGGAGTTCATCAGTAAACAAAAGGTGAATAACAAAGTTCAGGCTTG
>JAOVVA010000029.1:337506-348111 GCA_028565275.1 Leiocassis micropogon | reverse complement strand
AAAACTCCCTGAGATGGTAATAGGAAGAAACCTTGAGAGGAACCGGACTCAACAGGGAACCCATCCTCATCTGGGTGGAACACCTACACCCTACTCCGTATTCCCACCTCACATCCTACGTAGCACACTGACCTAAAGAAGAAACACTGTACATCCATAGAAACATCAGTCCACTGTGGGCGTGTCCCAAACCACACACCGTTCACTTGTCACTTTATAGGGCATAAACATTAGGACGTGTCCCAAACCGCACACATGACATTAACATTAGCCAGGAATCAGAAATTTAAATACAAACATAATAATACAAGTTAATAAGGTATTTGCGTGCTAACACCATATTTACGACCACTTGTGGTTCATGCAGATGGTCAGACGTGGGTTATTGCTTTCGTGTGACTCTAATCGTGATTTTTTTGTTTTGTTTTTTTGCAGTTTCCTGTTCAAAATTGGTGGTGACCTCAGTGTTGATGAAAGTCATGATATTAACCAGTTATTTTGATAAAAGCTAATCGCTTCCATGTGCTGAGAGGCCATTAAGAGCAAAACGCCAACAACTAGCCATCAAAAAACTTCACTTAAACCCCTAAGGCATTGCATACCTAACTAAGTGTGTGTGTGTGTGTGTGTGTGTGTTTATTCTTAGAGGGAAAAATAGGGCATGATTCACTGTATATGCATTTTGGCTACCATGAGCTAACATGCTAAGAATCATGACAGCATTTATATTCCATGTTCATGACCCATCTAGTCTTTATTGCTAATGCTAAAAAGCTAACATGCTTATTTGACAGGATTTCTTTAGAATTCTTAATCACACTGCTAGTAAAATTCCACATTTTCTCATTGCTAATGCTTGCTAGGAAACTTGGCCATATTCACACATGTTCATTCATTTTCTTGACAGTGTTAGCCAGCTACATACCAAGTTCATCTAAAAGAATCTTTTAACATGTATCTTCCGAAAAACAAATGTATTGGTTAATAGTCCTAGATTGGTAAGATGTGCTAGCCTGTTGGGTTTCCTGAGAGGATTTTTCAATTTGTGTACCTAACTGTAGACTATGAGCTAACTTAAGCTAAACTGACAGAATTTCTAAGTTATTTTGACTTATATCTATAAAGGTTTGTAATTTTCACTTTTACCTTTAGCTAGCAGGCTAATACTCGCTGACAGGATTTTCAAAATATTTTTACTCATATTCAGAAACATTCACGACCATTATGGCTAACACTAGCCAGTTAATATAAGGTAGCTGTTTTTTGAGATTTTAATTGTTTATAATTTTGTGAGCTAACCTG
Source organism: Leiocassis micropogon (assembly GCA_028565275.1). Classification (NCBI taxonomy): domain Eukaryota; kingdom Metazoa; phylum Chordata; class Actinopteri; order Siluriformes; family Bagridae; genus Leiocassis; species Leiocassis micropogon. The sequence continues at coordinate 346,809 of JAOVVA010000029.1, read as the reverse complement.
ACAGGATTTCTTGTAGGATTTTTTTTCCTCATGTTCAGAAAAGTTCGTCATTTTCACTGCTATTTGTAGCTAGCTAGCTAACAGAAGTTAAGGTGACAGAATTTTTTTAATTGTATTGTTACATGTTGATTTACTACCATGCTAAACTAGCCTATATTTGTTAATAGTGCTAACTAACTTGCTAAGATATGCGAGCCTGTTGGGTTTTTTTATTTTTGTTTATAAATGTACCTAACTGTAGCCTGCTTGCTAACATAAGCTAAGGAATTTCTCTGAGGTATTTTTACTTGTGTATGTACAAATGTTCATACTGTAGTTTTTACTTTTAACTTAAGCTAGCTGGCTAATACAAGCTACCTTGACAGGATTTCTGAGAGGATTAAGTCAGATCTACAATGATTAGCTAGATTTTTAGCTAGTACAAGCTAACTTAAGAGGATTTCTAAGAGGACTTTTGCTCATTTTCATAAACGTTCACAAACATTAAGGCTAACACTAGCTACCTAATATATGCTATCTGTTTTATAATTTTGTAAGGTCATCTGATAGATTTCTGAGAGGAAATATTTCCTCATATTCATAAATGTTCATCATTTTCACTGCTAATGTCTAGCTAGCCTAACTAATATAAGCTAAGCTGAAAAAATTGTTAAGTTGCAATGCTAAATGGTGATGTACTACCATGCTAAACTAGCTTACTTGCTAATATAAGCTAAACTAAAGGAATTTCCTGAGAGGATTTATTAATTAAACCTCATCATAAAACACCACCACAAACATCTGGGGACACATCTCAAACCACACCATACACACACACACACACATACACCTGTGCAGGACACACACTTTTACAAGCGTCTCACTCTGACCAGTCCGCTCGGGCTGTGTTCTAAATTAACTCTCTTTCCCTCCGCAGTGGCCGCTCGCTAATCTTCCCTTCTTTTTTCCAGAGCTGGTGCTGGTGTTTTGATTTTCTCCCCAGCGGAAACAGCAGCCGGCTCCCTCCCTCCGGCTAATCGCTTTAATTAATGAAGTGTGTGTGTGTGTGTGTGTGTGGTTACGACTCGCTCGAGCAGCTGGCATTCCACACGGAAACATGGAATACTCTTAATTGTTAAACGATGAAATATGGCATCTTAATTAAAGCCTTAATTAGTGCAGATGAGGTGTAGTGGGTCATACAGACACACACACACACACACACACACACACAGTCTTGTTGAAATGTTTATTAAGAGTTGTGTATGCATTTCTTCTGTTTTTCTTTCTTTTGTTCTTTTATATCTGCCTGTTGCTCTCTCCGTTTAGTTTTGGGGGAATTTATCTTTATATTTTTTTATTCACTCTCTACACTCTCTCCCACTTTCCCTCTTTATTCTCTCCATCACTCGTTCTGTCGTTCTCTCTTATTGTCTCATTTATTGTCTCCTAATTGTTTATTTTATTTTATTTTTTTTACCTTTACCTATCGGTCTTTCTGTCCATTTCTCTTTCTCATATTTGGGCTAATGGAGCAGAGCTGGATTTATATGTCCTTCATGCACATGTGTGTGTGTGTGTGTGTATGTGGCAGAGAGAGAGAGAGAGAGAGTTAAGGGATATAAAGCATTCTTTGTCTCACAATTCTAAAACACACACAGGTCTGATTCAGACTTGGGCTGTATCCCAAACACAGTGTGTGGTTTAAATACACGTGCATTAGAGCGGTCAGGAAATTAATTACCTACAGTATGTTTAATTAACAGTTAGCATGTGAGGTTATCACGAGAGAACGCAGAGACGCTAAACAGGTGTGACGTCCAACTCGCTGTTCCACATAACACAGATTTACACACACACACACACACACACACACATTCCATGGCAGTCTGACACAAAAAGACATCAGGATTTGGGACAGAGCTTAAAATGTCTGAGGTTCTGGTCTCACAAAACTAACTATAGTGTGAGGAATTGTAGCATTTGGGACGAGGCCAAGACTTTACTGAGAACACTAAGCAGAGTGTATTTTTGTAGTTTGGGACAGAGCCATAATAACGGTTGGCGTTCTGGTCAGAACATAAATCATGTAAAGCTTTTAGAATAAAGCTTAAACACTAGCAGGATTAGTGTTAAGTGTTAGTGTTTGGAACAGAGCCCTAAAACAATCTAGAGGTAAATTCTGTAGCATTAGATTTGGGACAGAGCCGAAAGAAGAATGCCCTTTCTGTATACGTGTTACTGTGAAATAAGTTCTTGTGTCTGAAACAGAGCTTAAGAAGGCTTCCTGAACTAGGCTTCCTAACTTCACTCTAACTAGTGAAGAGTGTGTGGTGCAGGATCTACAAATTGACGGGTGGGGCCCTAAGTGCTAATAAAATCCCTGAGAAATCGGGACAGAACCCCAAAATGGCTCCTGTTCTAGTTGTAGTGAAAAAAGTTCTGAATGTTCTAGCAATAAGAGCACTAGCTAGCCATTAATAATTGGATTTGGGACACAGCCTTAAAATAGGCAGCTTTCTAGCATGAGCATCATCGAGCTTAGTTTAATAAAAACAGTGCAGTGATTTCAGTTAGAAGCTCAGGTGTGAGGGCAAGAAGAAAAAGCACCACGTGACTGCTTTTGGGACGGAGCTCATGAGGCGTTTTAGCGAGGTGGCATCACTCGACCCTGCGCTCAGGACGCCGGCGTTATTCCCAAGTGTTTTTCCAGCGGAGCGTCACAACGTTTGATCCGCACTGATTGTACGAGAGCAGCGTTATCTGTGTTCTTTGTCTCTGTGTTTGATGTGGCGCCGGCCGGCTGCTTTGCTGTGTAATTGTGTAATTGTTTGAGCGAGTGAGTGAAACTCGTATGCTAAGCGCGGTCTGTTTCTGGTTGTGCTGCGTAAACACTCCACTTCCTCCTCGCTGCCCGTACGCAGCTCTTTCATCTCCTGGTTGGTCACACATGCTTTCCATTTAAACACCATTTGTAGTGCTGATGTGTTTTTTATTTCTCTCTCTCTCTCTCTCTCTCTCTCTCTCTCTCTCTTACAGTTTGACAAGTACGCTCCAAAGCTGGACAATCCCTTCTTGAGGCAGTCGAGTGTAAGTGTGAAAGCCAGAGGATCAGAGCTTCACAGATTAAGGATTACGCAGCAGAACTGATCTGTAGAGAAAGCCGCAGCACCGTCAGACTTTCAGAGCTTTTATTTACCGCCGTGTCTCTGTCCGACAGGACGGGATTAGTTTCTGCAGATCTTAAGGGATTTAGAATAAAGGAAATAAATAATTCTTTAATGATTTCATTTTTAAATAACAAGAAAACCTTTTTTAGAACATTTTGATACAATGGAATCTTTGTTATAAGAGGATTGTGGGGATGTTTTTTGTTTTGTTTTTTTTAAATAAAGAAATATTTCCGCAAGAAATACAGGAGATAACAAAATGTTTTACGAAAAAGTTAATAAAATAGCAATTTCTTTTACAAAAATCATAGAATAAAATGTTAGCGTTTTCAGTATCATAATTTTTATTTTATGTATTTAGTTATTTTTGTTTATACAATATTTTAAAACAATGTAGTCCAACAGACTGCAGAGGCCAATGGTGACCATTGTGTAAAATATATATAAAGAAAAAAAATACTGTGTATATATATATATATATATATATATATATATATATATAAAATGAAACAACATTTTACTCAAAACTGTGGACTAAATTCGTAAAGCTTTTAATAAAACAAATGGCGTTGTTGAGATGTGGGCGGAGTCAAGCTGGACGGACAAAACAGGAATTTTAATCTGCCCCAACTTTCTGTAATATAACATTATAATTATAGTTATCTATAGTTTTCTAATATAATATAATTTAATATAATATAACTATGCAGCAAAACCTGTTTAAAATATCACAGTTTATCTTTGTATATCAATTCAATTTTATTTGTATAGCGCTTTTAACAGTTGACATCGTCGCAAAGCAGCTTTACACAATCAAAAGAATTATTGAAGATAATTATTGATAGTTACAACACAAACTCAGTTAACATAATCCAGCTAACTAACACACACTTTACAGCTAGTTTATTAAGTGTGTGTAATACACAGTGTAGCGTTGTGACTAACACACATACACACTTCATATAATTTATTATAAATATCACTGGATTATTATCATCATTGTGGCCGTGTAACTTTCAGCATTTTTATAGGAACACTACTAAGTGTGTGTGTGTTGTAGTGTTGTCAGACGGTGGTTGTGTTTTAATTCTGTGTGTGTTTGTGTTGTGTAGTTTTTCTCCTCGTATCCTCCAGCGATGCCGGGGATGCCTCCCCTCCTCCCTCACCCCGGTCCCTTCAGCTCCCTACAAGGAGCCTTTCAACCAAAGGTCAGGACCTGAAGCCCCGCCTCCAGCTGTTATTATTACCATCATAATTATTTTATTTATTTCAAGTTATTATGGACAGTTTAATTAGGGTTGTTTTTTTTTTATTACTTATCTGACAGTGTAAAATCTCTACATAAGATGTCTGGATTTAGCCGTTCAGTTTGTACTATGCCAAGTTCTGTAACAGGTTAGCTAGGTTAGTCATGTGATCAGTAATTTTGGATAAAGTTTACTTACAGTTATCTTCCTCAACATTTGAGATATTTGCATGTAGATGTTTAAATATTTTTAAAAACTTTAAACCAACATTATAAATAGTTGATATATTTTAAAAACTCTTCTTATAGTGTTTTATTGTTTTTTTTAGGCCTCAAACCCCATTGATGTAGCAGCGAGACCAGGAGCAGTTCCTCACACTCTCCTACAGAAAGATCCACGGGTTAGCCAATCAGAACACACCTCACTGTTCTCAGCCAATCAGAACACACCTCACTGTTCTCAGCCAATCAGAACACACCTCACTGTTATCTGACATTTTGACTGACATTTGTGTTTGTTTCCTGCAGCTAACCGATCCGTTCAGGACCTCAGTGAGAGTAAGTGTCCAGTTTATTGCGACTTGATATTATATTAATGTTTAATTAATATAAAGCTATAATTCATATAATTAGTGTTACTGTAAAATGAGCAGTGTGTGTAATAAAGGTTGTGACGCTGTAGTTTATCTGTGTGTGTGTGTGTGTGTGTGTGTGTGTGTGTGTCTGTGTGCGTGTTATAGAAGCCGGGGAAATGGTGTGCAGTTCACGTACAGATCGCCTGGCAGATCTACCACCATCAACAGAAGATAAAGGTAATAAACACACACACATATACGATCTGTTTACAGTTACACACATCTTATTACACAAAGCTTTTACAGTTAACATGATAAAAATGACCATTTGTCATGAAAAAATCATATTAATCCACCGACTTGACCCTCATTAGCATGCTAACTCCGCCCACCAGAGTGATGCTTATCACACTAACCCTACCCACTAACCTGATCATCATTATATGCTAACCCCACCCACTAGAGTGACATTTTTATAACACTAACTCCACCACGCGGACCCTCTTCATCACCCTAACCCCGCCCACCACGCGGACCCTCTTCATCACCCTAACCCCGCCCACCACACGGACCCTCTCAGTGACAGACATGTGGGAGGTGTGTGAGATGTGTTAGTACTTGTAGACTCGGCGCTCTGACGCGTGGGTTATTTTCTCCACTGTGGTGCAGCAGATGCAGTTGGATCCTCATAAACTGGATATAACTGGTAAACTGGACTTGTTCAGCAGACCTCCAGCTCCAGGTGTGTTCCCCGGGTTCCCCTATCCTCACGACCTCGCCAGACCTCTCTTCCCATCTACAGGTGTGTCTGACTGCTTTCAACGAATACATGCATAAAAACATCACATTCGTTTCAACGGCGGTATCCAGTGATACGTACGCATCAGAGCGTTCAGAGTCAGCCTGGAACACACACACACACACACACACACAAACACACGATGACATAATCCAACTAATCGATCATTAAACTTATTGCTAATGACTATGTAGATTATTTTCTCACCCGTACTGTGACGTCATTGCTTGAGCGGCGGTTTGGGAAAGCGAACTCTTAGTGATGGACTGACAGAGAATATTTTTTTTTACCATGAAACCAGCTCCGTTTTTTAATCTGCTGATGTTTCGACCCTGTTTATATTCCTCCCTCCACTACAGAGTCCACATTATTCACACCATCACAATGTTTCCTCACTAATAAATCCGAATCTCGAGTCTCGCCTCGTTGTTGTGCCCCGCCGACGAGGTGATTTGTGTGTTGTTATCTCCATCGTCACCGCGTGAATATAAATGTCTCCACCTGAGCTAATTGACGCCGAGTCCTTGGTTGAAGGGCGACGGGAATCCGAGTGGCCTTTAACACGCAATTATCCGCTATTGTGTCCCAAAACAAGCCTGTAATTGCCTCTTTCATTAATGAATCACGCACCCGGCTCACGGTGCAGACGAGGGGCCGCCCCTTTCTCCGCTACTCTAATGAGACGTGTCGACTTCACAAAGTCAGATGGTCGACTCCACGCACGTGTCTGTCTCACTGATGAGCCCCACAGACGTGTCATTAATGAGTCCTCACGTCTGGCTCAATGTTTTCCTCTGACACAAACACAACGCTGCTTTTTAAGCAACTTCACATCTCTCATTCATGACAGCTAGCACACCGTTACCATGGCAACGGCTTCTGGAGACCGATTAGCATAAACCAGAATGTTAATCAGAATGCATGTTTTTGTACGACACGATAAAAAAACAAACCTGTCTCACATTCCTGGAGAAAGTTATGCAGGTCAGGATAATGGGTGGGGAGACAGAAGAGAGAGACACAACAGAGAGAGAGAGAGACACAACACAGAGAGAGAGACACAACAGAGAGAGCGAGAGAGAAAGACGCACAAAATTGAGAGAGAGAGAGAGAGAGAGAGAAAGAGATAGGGCAGGAGACAAAGGGATATTGGAGACAAGTGTGGAGAGAGAGGGGAACGAAGAGAGATGAGATAGATACAGGAGGAGAGAGATACACGTTGAAGAAAGGACACAATGGGAAGAGAGAGAGAAGATACAGGAGGATGCAGAGAGACAAGTTGGAAAAGAGACAGTGGGGAGAGAAAGACAGAAAATGAAGACTATAATACTGAGAGAAACATGAGGAGGGAAAAGAGAGATGGGGAGAGCAGGAGCGAAAGAGAGAGAGAGAGACATGGCAGAAGAAGCCAAGAAGAAAGAGAGACCAAGGAGATACAGGAAAAGAGAGAGTAAAGTAAAGGGAGAGTATGAGTAAAGGGAGGGAGGGAGACAGAGAGAGAGACAGGACAAGAGAGCAAATGTTTTGAAAGTTATAGTTGGAGGCGGGGTTGTGGGCGGAGTTAAATACAGGGGTTAGACCCTTTATCGTTATAAAAAGAATTGAATCTTTATTTGAAGGTTTATCTGAAAATGTTTTTATTCTCATGCTGCTGATTGGTTGGTTTTTCTAACTGTACTCTCGCTTTCATCCAATAGGATCCGGGCATCCAGCCACCTCACCGTACGGCCCCGCCCCTCATCACAGCAGCTTCCTGCCTCCCACTCATTTGGCAGGTAAGCGTAAGTAACCCCACTTTCTTACATTTACTGTCTGTCTGTCTGCCTGTCTGCCTGTCTGTCTGTCTGCCTGCCTGTCTGTCTGTCTGTCTCTCCTGTTTTGCTGTAAGAGAAAAGGAACGATGGATGCTGAAAGAAAGACCTACAATTTATAAAGTATGTGTTTGTGTGTTTGTGTGTGTGTTTGTGTGTGTGTGTGTGTGTGTGTGTGTGTGTGTGTGATGTGATAAGTACACTGATGGACCTGGAAATGAGAAACTACCTGAATAGAATAGAATAGAATAGAAAGAATTTTAAAAAATAATAAAAAAAATTAAAAAATGTTTAAAGATGAGATAAAAAATGATAAAAACCTTTTAAAAGCTGCTGCTTCAAAAAATTTTAAAAGAGAAAAGCTGCTTTTAAAGATGAGGAGACGTGTGTAAGACGAGCAGAACTCTCCCTCATGCTTCCTCTCCGTCTCCCAGACCAAAAATAAACGCACCCTTTACTCCACACCATTAACGGCCAGGAACTGAAAGAATGAAACTCACTCATTAAAGATTCAAGAGACTTATGAATATTCATGAAAATAAAAACATTCAGTACGTCATAATTTACAGCTTTTAAACTGCTAATAAATTCTGTAATGAAAAAAAAGGTCTCTGCATCCATCACCTCAGAGGATTACTCTAAACGAGTGTCTGTCTGTGTATATCTGTCTGTCTCTCTCCTTCACTCCGTCTCTAATCCGTCCTCTTCTCGTTTTTGTCTCTGCAGACGCTTTCAGTCGCTCCAGTTCCTTCGGAAACCTCGGCAACCTTTCAGCTAACGCCTTCGGGGGGCTCGGAAACCCCGCCCTGGGTAAGAGAGAGAGACAGACAGAGGGACGGAGAAAGATGGAGGGAGACAAAGTAAAAGCAAGTGAGAAAGACAGATGAAGAAAGACAGACAGAAGTAAAAAGAGAGACAGACTAAGACAGAAGATGCTCCGTTTTTTTTTTTAAACAAAATAAGAAATATAAATTATAATTTGTTGTCCAGTACAGAAGGAAAGAGAGAAAAAACACAGAGAGAGAGAGGGGGGTGTTTTTACATCTTCATTCTCTATATGTTTTTCTTTTCATATTGATAATAATTTTCCTTTTGATTGTTTTGTTTTCTTTCTCTTTATTTTCTTTGTTTATTTTTCATATTTCTTTTTTACTTTTTTCTTATTGTAGTGCTGTTAGAACAGAACTAGAGCAGCTTGGACAAAAAATCTATTGCAGAAGGAGACAACAGGGGAGAGAGACAGGATGAAAAAGAGAGACAGGATGAGAGAGACAGGAGGAGAAAGAGGAAGAGAGCAAGACAGGATGAAAAAAGAGACGTGAAGAGAGAGACAAAAGAAAAGAAAGAAAGAGATCATCTAAGAAAGAAAGAAGGAAAGAGACAGTAAGAGAGTCAGACAGACAGGTGTCTCGGGTTAATGAGAGGTGAGACACTCAGCTCCAGATCGAATGCCAAATAAGAGCCGAGGGAGAAAAACACATTACAGCTCGGCTCAGCTTAATCCTACTGCAGTGACTGCCAACTCACACACACACACACACACACACACACAGTTTAGTGTGAATTATGTATTAATTAGAGGGAAAGGTTCGTAAACCAGCCCAGGCTGAATTGTGAGAGTTTGTGTGTGTGTGTGTGTGTGTGTGTGTGTGTGTGTGTGTGTGTGTGTGTGTGTGTGGTGGGGGCTCAGTGTATAAAGGCTCTGCGTTACTGATCGGAAGGA
>JAOVVA010000029.1:298823-312423 GCA_028565275.1 Leiocassis micropogon | reverse complement strand
GTGTGTGTGTGTGCGTGTGTGTGTGTGTGTATGTGTGTGTGTGTGTGTGTGTGCCCTGTGATAGATTGGCACCCTGTCCATGGTGAACCCCACCTCATGCCCTAAGTAACAAACTGTTACATAAAAGGAAAACTTTTATTTTGTATCTAGTCTTAAATCTATTATGATGAATCAAGTGAAATAAGGTGTATAATAGTTATATTTATATTAGTTGTTGTTTTTTGTTGTTGTTTATTACAGTGAAACCTTGGATTACGAGTAACGCTGTTTACGAGTGTTCCGCAAGACGGGCAAAGGAAAACGAGCAAGCTTTGGGGTTCGCGCGCACGCGTTTAGAGAGGGGGTGCTTCACACACACTCTCTCTCTCGCTCGGGCGTTTAGAGTGTGTGTGTGTGTGTGTGTGTGTGTGAAGCACCCCCTCTCTGCTTCCCGCGCACAAACACACACAGAAACTCTGCTCTGTCGCGATTCTTTTCAAAGGTAACGTGCGGTTCATTTGTTTTTGTTTTACGTTACAGCAGTGATTCCGTTATTAAGCGCCCACACGAGTGTCATTAGTGATGTTCCTTGTTAAGTTTTCAGACAAAAGTCTTTCCGTTAATGCGTGTTTATGTGAAATTCAAATAAGAAAGGTTTACTGTGTAATAAAGGTTTATTAGAAGGTTAAAAATCCATTTTCTCCCTCAGCCTGTCTTATGTGTGTGTGTGTGTGTGCGCGCGCGTAATGTGCCGGTTCACACACTCTTTCTCGGGACGGGAGGGGCTTCTCACACACACACACACACACACACACACAGCGTGAAACACTTAAACGGAAACACTTATCTGTCTGGATTTCTTTTTACTTTTTTTTAAGGTAAAGTGCAGGTTAATTTGTTTTATTTTTACTTTATACTTTGTGTTAATTATTTTTATGTATTTATTTTTTTGGGCTGTGGAACGAATAATTTGAGTTTCCATTATTTCTTATAGGAAAATTTAATTTGGTATATGAGTGTTTTGGAATATGAGCCCGCTTCCGGAACGAATTATGCTCGTAATCCAAGGTTTCACTGTATTAGTAATCTACTCAGCTTTGCCAAAAGCATTAATGTTGCTGTATTTTAATAATTTGAAGTTTTTTTTTTCTTTTTTTTTTTTTTTTTACATCTCCGTGCTGAATCCTGTCCGATCTCGACCCTGATCCGATCTCGATGTCCTGTAGTCGTGTGTAATATTAATCCTTTTCCCATCAAACAGATCTACAGACTGGATCTGGGAATCTGTAATTGATCCCCGTTGATTTTGGAGACTCGGACCTGAGACGCTACTCGACAGTGAACGAGTCTGACTCTCGTCTTTTCCTCTCTGCAGTGTTTACTTACTCTGACAGGAACTGAAGTGATAGAATGTAAATACATATAAAAACGGTGTACTTTCATCTCCAGAGAAGTCTCGGTACAGTAGAAGAAGCTGATCCAATGTTTCATGTATTTTATGTATTAATCATGAATTTATTGATTTCCTCCACATCAGCTGACCGCATCATCTCATATCACCTGGTGTTAGTTTTAATGATGACTCTTATCGGAGTCTGATCGATCTGATTAAACACATGCCTGTGTTTAAGGATGATTTCTTTACGATGATGATGATGATGATGATGAGATTTCTTACTGTACTGTAGTTTAAACTAACTCTAATGAGCCTCTGTGTCTGTAGCAGCTTTTATACAGTTACAGTGCAGCTCAGGGACCTGAGAGACACCAGCTGGGCAGACAGACAGGTAGGGCAGACATGTGGAGAAGATAGACAGGATGGGCAGACGTGGGGCCGACAGACGGACAGACAGGTAGCACAGACATGTGGGGCTGACGGACAGGTAGCGCGGACAGGTAGGGCAGACATGTGCTTTAGACTGACGGGCAGGTAGGTGGGAGGGACAGACGGGTATGGTAGTCAGGTGGATAAGGTAGACGGATAGGATAGACAGACATGCAGGTAGGATGGACTGAACAGACAGATGGACAGCTTGGACAGTGATGTGTTAGAGTAAATTAAAGGTACCACAGACAGGTGTTGAGTGAGACAGGTTCAACCACCAGGTGCTTTTACATTTCGGTTTTAATCCGGTGTTCGTCTGTAACCCTGTGTGTGAGTTCTGTACCGCGCTCTACACACTCGCACCCAGCATTATAGAAATGCAGCGGTAGTGTCAGTGTGTCGTTACACTCTGGTGTGTTAAATACTGTACTATAGTGTGTGTACTATATATGTACTATAGTGTGTGTGTGTGTGTGATGTGATGTGAGTGTTCTGTGCTGTAGATGAGTTGATGTGTGGAGACGGAGAGAAGAGAGAGACAGAGAGAGAAGGATGGAGAGGACGGGCGCGGCGGCGCTGCAGCAGGCGTGGGGGAAACTGGTGCGAGTCGGACCGTCGACCGAATCGGTGCTCACTCTGTTACTCGTTAATAAGGAGTGTACGGTGGGCCGGAGGAAAGGTGAGTGTGTTACTGTGTCCTGCTCTCAACACACACCGCTACTCTCACCATCATGTAGTGTTACAGTGTACAGTGTCTGTATCGTCTCACACTCTCGTCTGATATTCCACCACATGATCACACACTACACTACACTACACTACACACACACACACACACACACACACACATCACACTGCGCTCTCACTCTCCCACTAACCCCCCCCCCACTGTAGAGACGATGAAGGGTGTGGATGCTGCACGGCCTCACACACACACACACACAAGTCAGAGCATACTCATACTCACACAGGTGAAGTTACCGTCCCTCAGATCAGTGTACTGTATAGTTTAGTGCTGTGTGTAACCTCGTGACGAGACGTGCGTCTGGTTCCGAGCTCGCCCGGTGCGGCTCATCAGGGAACTTTTATTCTGATGAGGTTTACGGTATTAGAGCTTTTGAAAGCCGTGAGAGCTTCTTTAATCGTTCTGAGTGTTCTTGACAAGCGCTCATTAGGCAGCCTGTTATTTTCCCCCTGAATGTTGGAGCGTCTCGGAGCCAGTGTCTGGCCTTCACTCAGCACACAAAGCCCTCTTTAGTGCGAGCTCTAGAGAAAGCCCAGCGCCACCACAAAGGCAAGGTATAGAGCTCATGCCTGCTGAATATTAACTAGGGTTTTGTCTGTCTGCTCCTGAAGCACTTTAATGTCTGATTCCCAGCATGCCGTGAGCTCGCATTCACTCCATCCAGCTGCTCCTTTATTACTGCAGAGCACGCTGGGTTTATTACCTCTTACACTCGCGCGGTAAAGTAAGCAAATAAACAATAATCTCTTTATGATGGTTTATATACAGGAGGAGCGCACTTACACCACAGTCTGTACTGCTGAAGATGTCATGTAGATGATTATTATAATAATAATAATAATAATAGATCTGAGCAGTGTGATGTCATGTTCAACTCAACATGTTCAGTGTGACAGTTTTATTAATTTATTGTTAAATATATATTTTTATTATTTTATAACAATGATGATAAATGATAAGTAAAATTACTAAATTTAATAATATACACTTTGTACACTTTTTTTGATATATTGTAATTAATTTTATTTATAATTATTCATTTTAATTCATTATTCAATTGAATTTATTTTTTTAATCAAATGTAAAAAATATTTTACAACAATTATTATAAACTAATTTTTAAAGGTTAATGTATCTTAAGATGTACAGAATTTAGAAGAATAATTAAAATGGTAAATATCTCTTTATTTTGTGTGTATACGTACATACATACATACATAATGTATACACACTTTAGGAAAAGAAAAACAGTTATGTATATTATATTATTAATAATACTACCATATACAGTATATCAATATATAACATGGCAAAACATCTTTATACAAATATTTATAAAAGTTATTTTCTAAAAGTGTGTTTTAAGTTTTTTTTCGCTGACTATGTGTGTGTGTCATTTTAATGACAAATTATTATTATTATTTTAAACAATGTATGAACACTTTTTTAGAGGTGAATAATAACTAACTACATTTATTAATATAATACGTTTGTGGTTCAGTTAGCTGAATGTTTCACATTGAAACTGAATTTTTTTATCTTTAAAAGTTTTTTTTTTATAAATACTTTTTTTGTAATGGTTTATTTATTTTATCATTGACTATAATTATTGATTATATTGATTATTATTGATAGCTAGTGTATTTTTAGAACTGTGATGATGATGATGATGATGATGATGATGATTGGAAGGCAGGAGGATGATGATGATGATGATGTCGTGTTTGCAGGATGTGATTTGTCGTTTCCTGCCAGTAGACTGGTCTCAGGTGATCACTGTAGAATCACACGGGATCAGGAGTCAGGACAGGTGTGGCTCGAGGACACCAGGTGAGACGCCCCGCTTCTCTGACCGCACACTGAGCCTGATTATTTAAATATAACCGCAAGTAGTGCTGTACAGGAATATTATCAAGCTCACCTTAATTACAATCCATCAGCGTGGTGTAAAGACAAACTAAACAGTGCTTCAGTTAATCACCAGATATGGGGGGTGTAACAATTTGTGTAACAATTCATGTATCACAACACTGACTCCAAAATCTAATCTATTTAAAGTACATTTTGCTTTATATCGGTTTGCAATTGAGGTGGTTAAATGCTGCAGTTCCACTATAATCCAGCAGGTGGCACTTTAACCTCTTCACACATCAGCAGGCAGCACAGCGTTCTGTGTGGGAGTTTGTTCAGAATTATAATATATAAAAAAGATTTTATATTAACTCAGATACTTATGCAATACAGATGGAATGGACACAGATGTATCGTGATGATATCGTATCGCCCCTGGTGATTCCCAGCCTTATTAATTATTAGTTGTTTGTTTGTTGGTTGACTTCAGCACTAACGGGACGGTTATAAACATGTCGAAGCTGGTGAAAAAACAGAGCCACCTGCTGCAGAACGGTGACATCATCTACTTCGTGTACAGGAAGAACGAACCTGAGCAGAGTGAGACGCTGGCATCAGCCCCAAGCTTTCAAACATCGATTTATTCCACATAATAATAATAATAATAGTAAGAAGAAGAAGAAGAAGAACATGTTTGTGTTTGTTTCAGACATCGCGTATGTGTATCACTCGATCGCTCACACACACTCGGACTGCTTGGATCTACAGGATAGTGAAGGTGAGTTAACGAGCTCATTTACGCCGGGTTTATTTCTTCCTCTATAAACTCCAGTCAGGTGGGTGTTTCCAAAGAAAGACAGGAGGAGGAGGAGGATGATGATGATGATGACGATGATGATTTCAACTTGTGCGTGCGTGTGTTGGATAGAGAGAGAGATGGTGTGTGTGTGTGTGTGTGTGTGTGTGTGTGTGTGTGTGAGCTGGTTGAGTGTGTGTGAACACAGAGAGACTCCCTCACTGTGTGGTGTGTATTGTTGTGATTAGACCTGAGGAGTGTGGAGCTGATGGAGAGAGTCGACCCGGACGTGGACCCGGCGCCGGTGGAACCCGTCACTCTCCCCTCGGTACCGCAGGAGGTGCAGCTCCGACCCGGCTTCCAGGAGGCTCAGCCCTCTACCTCCTACAGCATCGCCACGCCCACCACACACACTCACACACTCACTGGGACAGGTCAGACTCCACACGCACACACACACACACACACTCTCACAGATCAGATTTAATAAACTGTGTGTGTCAGTCTGCCGCTCCAGTGTGTGTGTGTGTGTGTGTGTGTAGTGAGACAGAGAGACAGACCTGCTGTTGTGTGTTTAGTTTTCAGTGAGGTGAGATCAGTGCAGTGCTCAATGAAGCGTCCAGACGGAGGGAGTGAGACAGACGAGTGTGTGCAGCCAGACAGGAAGAGACAGAAAACAGGTGAGTGTGACTCTAAATAAAACGCCGCGCCTTTCTCCCCAAAATATATGTCCGACTTTTCCGCGACACTGCGGCTCCTTCTCTTCATCCTGAGGTGTGATGTGATTACCTGAAGCTCTGCTCTGTGTGTGTGTGTGTGTGTGTGTGTGTGTGTGTGTGTTTCTCACTAATAGATGATCAGTACGTGGTGTATCCCGCCGTCTGTGTCCGCGGCGCTCCAGCAGCTCCCCCTAAATCCGTGAGGGACGGAGCAGACGGAAACACCACGGATAAAATGGAGGAGTCTCTCACCTGCATCATCTGTCAGGACCTGCTGTACGACTGCGTCAGGTGTCTCTCCGCTCACACTCACAGTGTCCAGGTGTGTTACAGCGTGACCTCCACCATTAAAGTGTGTGTGTGTGTGTGTGTGTGTGTAGTCTGCAGCCCTGTATGCACACCTTCTGTGCAGCGTGTTACTCTGGGTGGATGGAGCGCTCGTCTCTGTGTCCCACCTGCCGCTGTCCTGTAGAGAGAATCCGCAAGAACCACATCCTCAACAACCTGGTGGAGGCGTACCTGCTCCAGCACCCCGGTACACACACACACACACACACACACACTCACTTTGCTCTTATAATAAACTCCACTGTTATGGAAAAGATTAGAGAATTTGCTGTGTGTGTGTGTGTGTGTGTGTGTGTGTGTGTGTGTGTGTGTGTGTGTGTGTGTACACAGAGAAGTGCCGCAGTGAGGAGGACCTCCGCAGCATGGACGCTCGTAATAAGATTACACAGGACATGCTGCAGCCCAAAGTGGAGCGCTATTTCTCAGATGAAGAAGGAAGCTCAGATTATCTGTTCGAGCTCTCTGATAACGACAGTGACACATCTGATCTCAGGTCAGTCATAACACACACACACACACACACACACACACACACACACACATCAGATTCTGTGCAGATTCCCTGTTGGATTTTCCTGCTGATCGTTGCTGTGTGTGTGTTTGTGTGTGTTTGTGTGTGTTTGTGTGTGTTTGTGTGTGTATGTGTGTGTGTGCAGTCAGCCCTACATGACGTGCAGGCAGTGTCCAGGGTATAAGAAGGACTTTAGCCCCGCCCCCTGGATCTGTGGCACCACCAGTGAAGTGGCTCAGACGCCCGAAGACGGACCGTCTACGTCTTCGGATACCAGCACAGGTAGTGAGACGGGAGGGGAGGGGAGGGGAGGGGGCGTCTGTAAATGTACGCATGATGACACAGAGATTGTAGGAGGTGGGTTTTTGGAAGTCATGTGACAGGTGACCTCAGGTCAGCAGAGGCGGAGCTTAGGTTTTAATCAGGCACTTAACCTTTCTTGATGACGTTACTGTGTGGTGTTGGTGTATTTAAGTATGTGATTGGCAGATGAGTACTTAAGCTCCGCCCACTTTAACCTGCACTCGTGGAGTCCTTTCATCACACTTCCTGTTTCACTCTTTTTTTTTTCTTTTTTTTTCCCCGTCACTTTCAGACGCTCAGGAGTTCACCTGTCCCCCTCACGGCAGTCACCTGATCTGTACCTGCTGTTTACAGCCAATGCCTGATCGGAGGGCGGAGCATGTTGGCACAGACCCCTCCCCTCAGCACTGTGAGTGGCTTTTCAACCTCTCAATCTCAAACACACACACACACACCCCTTCAGCACTTGTGTGAAGCATGTACAGTTTCATATATATATACAGCACCTGATTGGTTAAATGCTGTCTGTACTGCGACCTGATTGGCTGCATTAGTTTTCTGTTAATCCCTGATTCTGAATTCACTTCCTGTTCCTCCTCAGGTCTGGTGTGTCAGCGCCCGTTCTGTCACCTGTACTGGGGCTGCCAGCGAGTCGGGTGCCAGGGCTGCCTGGCGCGGTTTACAGGTAAGGCTCTGATTGGTCAGTGTGATGTTCATTATGCTAATAATGCAGTGATGTCATGTTTTGTTTTTGTAATTTCATTTATTTATAAAGCGTCACTGCTTAACAGAACCTGTGTACATAACTATTTCTTACTAACTAACTAATTGATCAATTGATCAATTGACTGTTTATTATTATTATTAGTAGTAGTAGTGTTTATTATTTTTATACTCCGTCTTGTGTTACAGATCTGAATCTGAGTGAGAAGTGTCTAGACGGCGTCCTCAACAACAATCACTACGAGTCTGAAATCCTGCAGGTAAAATCCTCAAACAAATCCATTCACCATTTAGTTTATTCCATAAATGTTGTGAACTTTAAATATTAGAATTTATGTAACATTCGACTATACACAGACTCCATTTTTATAAAACTGTGTAAAATAAACAGTATTGGGTTCAATCAGTGTGTTTTGCCATTTTCAATATATTTTAAGTATTTAAATACAACCTTATGTTTGCATGAAGTTTACACACAGGCTGGTGCATGCTCTAACCCACGTACAGTAGGACAGTTAGCTCTAGTCTCTCTCTGAAATGTAGTTTATAGTTAATATAAAAAAAACCTGTCTGTATTGTATATTGCCAGAATTATTTGAGCTCCAGAGGAAAGACATGGAAGGAAATGCTGCAGGAGGCGCTACAGAGCACACAGGAAGGTCTTTACCACCTGACAGGTAACACACACACACACACACACACACACACACTCCATAACTCAAGAGTCAGCAGCTGTGTGTCAGTGTGTGAGCCGGCCGTGTAATGTCTTCAGAGTTCTACATAAATATATTTTCTCTCCAGCAACATTAATCATATGAGCGCTAATCTACACTACACCACTAGGGTACACACACTTCTGTAGTAGGACTGAAATGTCTGTGCTGTTTTACTTTCTAACGTAGATCATCTCTGGATGTGTAAGCGTTTTTTAATCAAAAATATTACTGCTACGTGTGTGTGTGTGACAGATTACCGTATTAATGGGAACTCCTTCCTGTGTTACTGCTGTGGACTTCGCTTCTTTAAAGAACTCGCGTACGCCTACAGAGCTAACATTCCTGCTGCTGAGCTACCAGGTACACACACACACACACACACACACACACACACACACCATACACATACACATACACACCATACACACACTTTCTGTTAAACACTAATATTAATTAATTGCTTTTCTCATTTATTCTCACTTTCTCCCTCCTGTCTGTCTGTCTGTCTGTCTATCTGTCTATCTGTCTGTCTGTCTGTCTGTCTGTCTGTTACAGTAACAGAGAGACCGGATTGTTATTGGGGTCGTAACTGCAGAACACAAATTAAAGCTCACCACGCCATGTAAGAGTCTCACACACACTTACTATTATATAATGTATTTTATATATAATGTAATTTATATAAGTAAATGTATATAAAATGTGTATTTTTATACACATTTTATATATATTTCCTCCCCCCACAGCTCTGTAATGTTAAAATATCTTCATTTCTATCATTTAAAACTCAAAAATGTTATTCTTTGTAATTCATCATTTTTCCAGCAGGGGGAGTCAGACAGTCAGATAACTATTAAACCACTGTAAACTGAAATCATGTGCTAGATGTAATTGTAATAGGTGTATAATTATTTATTGTTTATTATAAAATATATTTTTCCCTTTTTTTAGGAAATTTAACCACATCTGTGAGCAGACACGTTTTAAGAGCTGAGGTCGTGTCCCAGACGGTGATGTCACAGCTCTGGAAATGTTTTTTTTTTTTTTCTACAATATGCAAATTCAATCAGTTTTGAAGCGAGAACACCACCAACGTCGGATGTAATTAAGACGTTATCATGCACTTTCTCACTGTATGTGTGTGTGAGATCAGAAATCGGTTTAAACTCCGCTGGAACGAGCAATCAGAACCGTATCGTGACTGCGTAAGGTCCGCCATTAATCGAACACTTAATTAAACATTGTGCCTAATGAGCATGTGCTGATTTAATACAGAATGACTTTAGTGTCAGGTGTGATGATCATTAATACGGACTTGTGTTTGTTTCCTCGTTTGAGGTTTTGGCGTTTTTTGTTTTTGTTTTGTTTTTTCTCACGATGACATCACTGCGTTAGATATCGCGCCTGATGTCTGATTATTGGGTTAGCAAAGTTATTCTCTGCACTTTTTTAGTCTTTGCTATCACTTTAATATTCATGTTAGATAAATATCTCTCACACACACACACACACACACTGCTGTATGATCTATCTGATCTGTCCTATGCATGAACAAACGTTTATCACACCGCTGCACGTCTCCTCATCACCTCACTCAGCTGCTGCTTCTCCTCTTCTTCCTGTTTCTTCCTCATTTCCTCTTTAATTATAACCTTCGCCTCGTTAAGGGCTGCTGGGAGTCGGGTATGAAATCTGTGTGTGTGTGTTTATTACAAAGCCATTTCTATTCAAGATTTTTGTGATGATGATGATGATGATGTAGAGCCCGAGTGTCCTGAACGTGCACTATTGTTATATTTAGACTTTAACAGGACGTCATAAATCAGCACATCGTAATAACCACTATAAAAAGAAGTACTATTAGTATTAGTAGTATTATTAGTATTAGTACAGATCCTGTGTTGTATCCGACTTTCAACCTTAATTTAAAATGCTAGATAGTTTTCCAGACACTTGTAGTCCTCTTTATATATATTTTTTTTATTAGTATTTTTATTGGTATTATTGTTGGTTTGTTAGTGACGGTGGATGGGCTGCAGGAACTGTTTGTTTTTGGGAAACAGAACTAAACCCACACTGAGGTGTAGTAACGCAGGAGGAGTGTGAGAGAATTAATTAATGCTGTGTGTGTGTGTGTGTGTGTGTGTTACTACCATGTGTGTACTGAGAGTAATGCACCGATGGGTGTAACTCTAACTCTGTATGAAGGTGCGACTCGACATCGTGATGCGCTTCCACCAGCGAAGAACCCAAGTCTCAAGTCCTGTTTGGGAACACACACACACACACACACACACACACACACACCTCCCCGCCCCCCCTTTTATTGTGGTTCAGTTATTGGTCACATGGTCCTCACTGCATGATGAAATGTCTCTATTATGACGCGCTAGGATACAGCGCCCTCTGGAGCCCCAGGTCACAGTCTCGCACCGCGCGGTTCGTCTTTAATGCCACTTTTCACTTCTCCAAACTTCTCCACATCTCTGTAAACGTTCTGTTGCGCATCGACCGCCACCGCAGGTTTTCAAACCGGGTTCGAGAGTCGAGTTCAACTAAAGTCTGTGACGGAGACGATGTCGAGTCTCGCCTGTACAGAGGACGAGTTTCTCTTCCAACATGTGCAGTTTAAACCGCAATTAATGAGAAGTTACTGCCACTGTTGCATCACTTTTTCAGTACAGCCCTCAGTACTCATGTGGTGTAGTGTATCCTTCTGCACCGCCCACTGTAGCAAACACTACAGCTTACTACATCGTGTAACACTGTTACTGTGTCACAACGTCACCCTGCACTATTACACACACACACACACACAATAATATGAACACACTCTTCTACACTCCCCGATTCTGTACTGTTACTGTGCCACAATATAATCTCTATAATCATACAACACTCCTACTGTGTGTGTGTGTGTGTGTGCGTGCGCGCTGCTTTCCTCTGCGCCGCTCCACCGCCCTGGAGTCTGCAGTTATATTATCGAGACAGGAAACAGGAAGCGGCGTCCCTGTACAAGGAGCGCAGGTTTATTGTCTGTCTGCTCTGCATGCCTGTACTCTACCCTCCGTACTCAGAGTGTGTGTGTGTGTGTGTGTGTGTGTGTGTGGTGTTAGTGGTTATTTTTAATACCTTAATTTGCTTGATTAAAACATTGAGTGTAATTTTGCTGATGATAAATGGAGACCCTGGTGTGATGTCAGTAATACACTCGTTCTCTTCCTTGGACTCGGATCGCGTCGTAACGTTTCTTCCGCTTTGCTCTAATGTTGCACTCGAGGAGCCGCTGACTCTGATGGTTCAGTATTAAACACTCCGAGGCCTTACGCATTCAATCATAACAATGACACGCTGGATTACTGGATTAGATTTAAGGAATCTCAAAGATTCTTAGTTAGCAGGTTAAATTAGACATTTCTAGTTTTAGCACTTTTATAACCTAATAACTTGGTGCATGATGTTCACTGACTCCAGTGTCTGGGTTTAATCACATTAAACATTTTATACACTTCAGTCATGGGAGGGAAAACGTCCTGCTGCTGTTCTACCTCATTCCAGCTGGAGCTGTGGGTGGGAACCTGGAGGAAACCTCTACTGTGTGTGTGTGTGTGTGTGTGTGTGTGTGTGTGTGTTCAGTAATCTTCTGTAAACTCACACTACTGTACGTGAGTTAAAGGCTTCAGGGCGAGCACACGGCCTCCGTGTGTCAGCATTCACTGAGAGACTAATGTAAGAATAAATTTACTGAGGAAATAAAATGCATCAATGAAAAGTATAAAATAAAACTTGGTGTCTTTGTGTAAAAAAAAAAAAAACATTGTCTGACAATCTCAGCTCACACTGTACTCTGACTGTATCACCTCTACTTATTGTTCTTGTTTTAACGTCCTCGTACTAAATCAACTCGGATAAACTGTTACAGTCCAGCAGCTGAGTTTCACATCTAATCAAACTGTTCGTGTCTGTAGAGGAGAAACCACTGAAACTGTCAGGACCTGAGCCTCAGATCTCACTCTCACACACACACACACACACACACACACACACACAAGTTTGGTGTTTCTGTCTCACTCCAAAGCTGAGATCTGAGGCTCGGTGTCCCAGTCAACACCAGTATATTTTACTGACTGGTGTTTGTTAGAAATTGAAGCTTTAGATCTCAGTTTTGGAGTGTGATGGAGTAAAAGTAAGTGCACTCCTGCATGTATCTTCAATCTAGAAACCCACATTTTGAATTTGGAAAAGATCTGAGAACATCCGTTTTTCACCCTAAAATGTAAGGGTTAAATGTGTGTGTGTGTGTGTTTTTGGGTGAAAAATGTGATGTTCTGAGAGCTTCATCAAATTCACACTCTGGGTTTCTGGGGTCAGGATGAAAACATGGATGCGAGTTTGGTCTGAACATCTCACTCCAAAGCTGAGACCTGAGGGTCCAATTAATGACCAACACCAGTCAGTAAACTGTACTGTAATGTGATGCGATCACAGCCTCAGATCTTTGGCGTGTGATGGGGCAACAGTAAGTGCGCTCCTGTCTGTATTTTGAGTCCATAAACCTACAGTCTGAATTTCAGGAAGATCTGATGATGTCCGTTTTTCACCCGTTGGTTAGCCTGCGTGTGGTTTTGGGTGAAAACAACAACTCGGGTCTGAACATCTCACTCCAAACCTGAGATCTGAGGCTACCATTAATGACAAACACCAGTCAGTAAAATATACTGGAGTTCACTGGACACGGAGCCTCAGATCTCGGCTTTGGCGTGAGATGTTCAGACCCGACTTCTGCTCCTGTCTCAGTCCTGACGTCAGTAACCAACAATGTAATTATGAAGAGAAGAGAAAATCCTCTCTCAAATGATTATACTGTATTATTATTACTACACCACACTGTACTGGTCCTGAGTCAGTGATTATAATGTGTTGTTACTGTATTACATTCTGTCTGTCAAATTCAAATGTTATTTGTCACATACACAGTACGAAATGTAGTGAAATGCTTATACGACCGCCAGTGACCTTAAAAGAGAATTAAAGCTTATAATAAGAAATAAATATGAATAAAAGAAATACGATAGAAAAATTAA
>JAOVVA010000029.1:232972-247421 GCA_028565275.1 Leiocassis micropogon | reverse complement strand
GCTGCGCTCCAATGCCGCACTGCTTGCGTGACTGGATGTCCTTTCAGACAAAATTGATCTGAGGAATGTTTCCGGTTCCCTCCTATTTATAACCTGCAGGTGCACTTCATCAGATGTCGTCACCTGACCGAAGTTATATAACTATTTCCTGTACCCTCTCCAAGCCGGTGGGCCCTTCTGCAGGTGCGATCATTCTGTTATGTGTGGTGCGTTTTGGAGAGCTGCACCACAAGATGTATTATTATTTATAAGAGCCCTACGCAGGGCTTCTGAGGGGGTCAATGAAATAGGAGGTGGTGAGAGTGCTTATGACAGGCACGGGAAGACCTTCCCTTTTGGAGATGGCGTGGGATTATTAATAAGGGAACTTATGAGAAAACAAAAGAAAACTGATAACACAAAAATAAACAGAGCTCCGCCATCTACGCGAGAACGGATGGGGCCCTGGAAAATAAATCAAAGACTATATCCTCTCGGGACCTTTGCCCTTACCAAGGATTTATAAGAGAGATTTTGTTTGGAGAGTTTGTGTTTTTAACTATTAAACTGAGCGCACATGC
This sequence comes from Leiocassis micropogon, assembly GCA_028565275.1. Lineage (NCBI taxonomy): Eukaryota > Metazoa > Chordata > Actinopteri > Siluriformes > Bagridae > Leiocassis > Leiocassis micropogon. The sequence continues at coordinate 246,861 of JAOVVA010000029.1, read as the reverse complement.
TGGATTGATGCGTACCGCTCTCTCTCTCTCTCTCTCTCTCTCTGTCACCAGCTTCTGCACATGAGCCTTGCAAGCTCCACAATATCTTTTCTTCACTATTCCACCCACCGCCTCCTCCTGCTCCATCTTCTCTGACTGGTGATGACTTCGCCACATTCTATGAAAATCGCAGCAGACCTTTGCTCCCATCTAAACATCAGTGTCTCTCTATCTCTTACAGAAAAACTTTAATGATCCCAACCAATCCGGATTCAAAGTGACACATTCAACAGGGACTGTCCTTTTGTCACTGAAAAGCTCCATGCTGCTAGATCAGCTAAACTGTCATATCTAGATCAGCTAAACTGTCTTGTCTATTCTAGCCTTGGAATCTGTGGCCCAACATGGCAATGAAGTGATTCCTACCTAGTAGTCTTATGAGGTGACATAGAGGACATCCACATCTGCTCCATGTAGACTCTCTACTGGTGTCCCACAAGGCTCAGTACTTAGTCCTCTTCTGTTCTCCCTCTATACACGATCTCTTGGTAAGGTCATTTCCTGATACTGTTTTTCATACCGTTGTTATGCAAATGAAACACAACTCATTCTCTCCTTTCCTCCCTCAGACACTCAGATTTCCACCCAAATCTCAGCATGTCTGGCAGACATCTTATCCTGGATGACAGCTCATCAGCTGAACCTTAATCTCAGTAAAACTGAACTGCTGTTCATCCCAGGTGATTCATCCACCTGTCAAGACCTTATGATTTCCCTTCACAACAATCGGATCACTTCTTAAGTCACTGCCCACAATCTTGGGGTAACTTTGGACAATTTAATGTCATTTTCCCCACTCCTTGCTAACCTTACTCGCTCTTGTTGATTTCTTCTTTACAACATCAGAATAATTCGTCCATTTCTTTCTACACAAGCTTTTCAGGTGCTTGTCAGTCCCTTGTTATTTCAAGACTGGATTACTGCAACTCGCTCCTGACCCTGTCTACCATTTGTCTTCTGCAACTGGTCCAGAATGCAGCTCCACCTCTCATGTTCAACCTTCCCAAGTTCTTCCAAACCACCCCTCTTCTCCGATCGTCAAATTCAAAACCTTGATGCTTGCCTACAAAACTAAAAACAGCCCAGCACCCACTTACCTCTCAGTTTTAATCACACCACACACTGCACCATGTTCACTACAGTCCTCCAGAACTGCACGACTGGTCCTGCCATCTCTCAGAGATTGAGGAAGACCAGCATCTAGACTGTTTTCTGTTCTAACACTGCACCATGAGGTGGTGGAATGAACTTCTTTTAGATGTCTGCACAACCAAGTCACATGCAATCTTTTAATGACAACTAAAGACCTATCTGTTTCTTTGATATTTGGGTGAACCCCAAAAAAAAAAACAACAGTGTTTGATTGATGGTACTTATAGTTAGTAACATAGTAACCCAGTGTAATGATCTCTCCAATGATGGAAACTTATAAAGAGCATCTACCGAATGCCTAAATGTAAATGTAGCTGATGAAGGTATGTGACTCTGACCACATCTCTGAACAAATTAAATCCGAGCGTGAAACATGACAAACAGATATATGGCACTAAAATGTGGGAACGTGGGATCTGTCTTCACTTATTAACACATGGACAACAAACTCCATAACACACACACACACACACACACACACACACACACACACACACACACACACCATTAGTATAACCCTATGTTTTAATCTTCTTCACTCTCAATGTGACAAACAATATCCCTCTCTCTCTCTCTCTCTCTCTCAAAAGTATGTGTTTTTGTTCAATCACTTAAAGTGCTCTTATGTTATAGGGCCTTTTAGAAGTGGATTTAAAAGGTAGGTTCAGTGGTCAGGGGGCGTGGCCTGGGGCAGTATCAGATGCCTCCATGTGATTGGTCAGTTCTCAGTGTATTGCTTTTGTCTCTCTAAAAGGATTAAGTTTAGGACAGAAACAAGAACAAGTGCAGAGAGAGAGATTATTAGCATTAAGGTTAACTAATCAGTTGATCAACGCTTAAGATATTCATGAAGTGTTTGTGTGTGGTGTATGGTGTGTGTATAAGTAAGTGTCTGTGTATGGGTTTTGTGTGTGTGAGCTGAGTGCAAAAGTTTACACTCCCACTTTAGTTTGTGCTTTGGACGATCCTGGTTTGTTTGTAACTATAATAGGTTTAAAATCCACTAGAGGGCAGCAGAATACCTTCAAACACACACAAAGTATAAAACATGTTTTACTTCAGACCTAACCCTAAGAGTGAAGTGTGTTTTTTTTTTTTTTTTTTTTTTTCACAATGCACCAGCTGTGTGTGGTCTCGATCACCCTGGCATTAATGTGCATTCTGGGTAATCAGATTGTAAGTGCTCAGTTCTGAGTGCAGGTGTGAACGGGGTCATGTGTGATGATGAACAGTGATTCCATTCCACTCAAACCACAGACACAGGACAGTGTGAACACGAGTGAGTCTAATTTGACTGTTTTGTGGCCCTCACTGGAAAATCTGTAATCACAGTGTGGAGTAATCACACTGAGCGGGAAACCTCTCTGTCCGATGGATAAACACCATGCTGGAACACAAGAGGAGACAGACAACTGGTTCATGGCGATAGTGCTGTTTCATCTCTCATCTGTTTATACGTCATCAGAGATCAGATCATGTTAAGAATAAAACAGTTTGATCAGGTTCATGAGATTGGATTTGTTTAAGATTAGGTGAATAAAACATTTGAGACAATGCCTGAAGGTACAGGAAATATAGTTCATGAGAAAATAAAATTAAAGCAGCAGATGACTGACACAGTAAATGTGCTATTTCACTATCTCGAGTGGTCACAGGAGACACATTCTCATTGCCAGGTCTGAACAGATATGTTCCTTGATTGTACACTCCTTATCCTACGGTGCATGTTAATGTCGAGCGGCAACTTTTAATGCATGGAAATACTGAACAAATCCCGCTGTTTCACAAAACATTACACTCATAATTCACTCGAAATTCCTGCTGTAATTTAATCCCTATTCTCACCTCCTACCTCATTCTCATCCTCTTCTTCAACCTCACCATCCATGCTTATCCTCATGTCTAACTTCATTTCTACCTTCATGCTCCTTGTCATGCTCATCCTTATCCCAAGGTTAACCCACAACCTCATGATCATTCTCATCCTTAACATCACCTTTAACCTCATTTCCAACCTTATTCTCATCCTCATCCTCAAACTCATACTTTAACCTCATCTTCAATCGTATTCCTACAATCCCCAACAATATAGGTAACTTCATCCCCAACCTCATCCTCATTTTGAATCTCATTCTCATCCTCATCCTTATCCTCATCCCCAGCATCACCTTTTACTTTATCCCCTACCTTGTTCTCATTTTCATTCTCAGCCTCATCCTAAACCTCATCCCACAGAACATACCTGAACACTCAAATACAGGTTACTTCACATATTAAACACATCACACCTGCTTTCCTCTGGCTTTTCTGCAGTTACAGTGGTAATAATTAGTGATGGAATGATTAACGAACTCAACCTTCCTGAGCAGAGGAGCTTATAGAGAGGAGTTTATACCCAGAGGTGTGGTAAAGAATCACTGGAACATAAAAAATCGAAATTGGCAATAATATTTAAAACCATTTAAAATGGAATAATAAAAACAAATAAAAATAACAGCAGCAGCAGAATTAAAAAATAGTAGGAATGAAGAGTAGGAATGAAATCTAAGTAAAAACGGAGCATTAAACTTACAGTCCCCCTGCTGGGGTGAAAGTTTATGGGATTAAAAAATGTTTGATGATTAACAAGGTAGCCACGCCCCTTCCTGTTTTTATCTGTATTATTAAAAGCGCTCTCACTGATGCTTTTAACACTGCTTTAGCTTTGACTCTTCACACGACCCTGACCTTCTGCTGATGTCCAATTGTTCAGAATTACAGACATCAGATAGATTAGTGCCAAACTAACACACACACACACACACACACACACACACACCTTCTCTACAGCCCATCTGTAAAAACCCTCAGGCTCATGCGCTTGTGATTTTACATGTTGGTTTTACTGAGTGCAATCATAAAGCCATTTCCTCCATTAGCATCCCGCTGTTCAGCCCTAGCAGCGGAGTGTGTGTTCAAACACTCACATTACACCATTGCTGTGATTTCAGCCCAATGAACGTGTAAAGGCTGATTTACTCAGAACCACTTAACTGTGTGTGTGTGTGTGTGTGTGTGTGTGTGTGTGTTTAAATCCAAATGAACACTCATTTTGAGGTTTTGAATGTATTCATACTCCTGAGTAATCTAACAGAACTCATGAGGTTGGACGGTGGATAAGAACTAAAACATGACAGTCTGAAGGTCCAGGAGCTGATCAGTAGTGCTGTATAAAGGGTTCTTTACTATGATTTAGGGCAATAAAAAAAAAATCTGCTCTTATTCAGTGTCAGCGAGTTTACTCCAAAGTTGACGTCAGTGTTTACATAAGGAAAGTTCCTGGTGTTCAGACTCCGGTTCTCCACCTGCCTTAGTGAAGCTTCTGAGCTCCACATTCCTTATGGAGCTTACACACCCCTGAGGTTGTCAGATTTTTTTTGAGCAGAAGAAGTCTTTTTTAAAGAGTGCTTTTAGTCAACAATCTTTAAACTCAAACTGAAAACATCAGGAATAAAAACACAGGCTGAAGCCTGGACGACTTTCTTTGCCACCAAATCTAATACGAGGTGATATACTATATATACTGTATGTACTGTACCTGTATGAACGAGAAGAGAGTGAATGTTGGAATAAATCTGGTACATCGGCCGTACACTACTGCATGAACAGCGCTAGCTTTAATGATGACATTAATCACTTTTTTTTAAAATAAACAAACAATTAGTAATCACACTGGGGTAAATTGAGCAAAAATGGATTTCGCACTCATTATTCCACAGCACTTGTTCCAGCACTTCCTTTTTTTGTTGTTTTTGTACATTTCATGTTTTGATATTGTGTTCTCGCAGTTACACTTGCAGAACAACATAATAAATTCAAAGTCATAAAATCTTTGTGTGTGTGTGTGCGTGTGTGTTGTGTAATAAGGTCCTAATTGTAATACATATTGGCGAAACATCCTCAATATATTTAAATTAAAACAAATAAGTAAAAAATGCATTTGTTCTGCTACAACTGGCAAACCACACACCACCGTCTGAATGAATCAGCAAATATACTATAAATAAACTTATAAGAAATAAACTTATAAATAAACTTATAACAAATAAAATGATGAATAAATTGCTTTTGATTATTATTACTACCACTTCAGGTGTTTTGGTTCAGCCATGAAAAGATAATGATAGTGTCAGTGTGTCATTTTGTGCTGGAACTGTAATTAAAATTCTAATTTTATTTGTCACACACACAGTCATACACAGTACGATATGCAGTGGAATGCTTATATGACCGCCAGTGTCATTAAAAATAAAAGCTTATTAATAGGAAATAAATATGAATAAAAAAGAAATACAATAGAAAATAAATTTAGCTAGGATAAAAATAAAAATATTCTGTACAATATAGAAAATATAGAAATTTTAGTATAAATAAAAAAACTGACTGCGGGGTGTGTGCAAATAAGCATGAAAGTGTCTTATTTAAGTGACTTGTGTGCAATGATCCAAGGAATAAAATATAAATTTGTAAGTGTGCATGAATGTACAGGTGTCCATAAGTGTCCATAGTGTCCAGGATAAGTGCTAAAAGAGACAATGTCATAATTGTACATGTTTAAAAATGGTATTAGTCCTGTGTTGTGTTGTGGTTGAGAGACCTTATCGCCTGCGGGAAGAATCTCCTCCTCCGTCTCTCTGCGTTGGCCTTCAGGGAGCAGAATCGCTTTCCAGACCGTAACAGAGAGAACAGTCCATTGTTGGGGTGGCTGAGATCCTTCACCATCTTCCTGGCCTTGGTCCAGCACCGCTTGCTGTAGATTGAGTGCAGGTCAGAGAGCTCAATGTGGATGATGCGCTCAGCTGATCGCACCACCCTCTGTAGAGCTAGTCTGTCCTGCATGGTGCTGTTTCCAAACCAGGTCATGATGTTTCCCGTCAGGATGCTCTCTATGGTGCAGGAGTAAAAGTTCCTGAGCACCTTGGAGGGCAGTCGGAAGTCTCTCAAGCATCTGAGGTGGTAGAGACGCTGTCGGGCCTTTTTCACCACGGTGATGATGTGACAGGACCATGACAGGTCCTGCGTGGATTCTAGTGTTAGAAAATATTTTGCTACAAAGTGACTAATTGCACTGTGAGTTATCACATATCTTCCACGTCCTTCACCAAGCGACCAGCAGGAGCAGGTAATGTTAATGACATCTTTATTACGGTGTGTGTGTGTGTGTGTGTGTGTGTGTTTGTGTGTGTGTGACAGAATGTGTAACACTGCATGTGTAGTTTATGTGTACAGTAGCAGTTTTCATTTACTCTTCATATATGTTGATGTATAGTTCACACTATGGCTGTACTGGCTTGTGATAAAGAGCATTATTACATTATTAGTGTGTGTTTAAATGGCGTGTGAGCTGTTTTATTACTCAGCTTTCATTTACAGTGAGTATTATCACGAGCAGGAGACGAATGGCAGAGAGTCACCTGGAGTTTTACACAGAGTGAATGATTCTTGACATAATAATAATAATAATAATAATAATAATAATAATTGGTGTTCAGGTCAGAAAGGGTTCAGAGACGCCAGTCTCTTGCACCAGTCCGTTAGCCCCTGCACCTCCTCTCTGTACGCTGACTGGTCGTTCTTACCGATGAGACCCACCACAGTCATGTCATCAGTAATAATATGGAAATGGGCGTCTGCCATAGGTGTACATGTTATTGTAAAAGTAGGTGGTGGGTTTTGGAAGTTGATTGAGTCTCCAGTGGCCAAAATTGTACTGCAGGAGATTTAATTAATTTACTTTTATTATTTAATTAATTATTTTTTAATGTACACACACAACCTTCAATCAGCATTTTATCCTGAAACAGAGCCATGTCTCTTCACAACTTGAAGGTGATGATATAAATGAATAAATGTGGTCATATGTATTCATTTATTATAAGATTGAGACACGCCTCTGTTTTACAACAACGTGTCTAAGGCCTGAATACTGACGTGTGTAACTTAAATCTTCACTAATCTCTAAACACACTTGTAAAGAACAAGGCTGAGTTCATTCTGAGCGAAACACTGTGACTCGGGGACAAAGGAAGGTGTTCAGTCTGAGAGCGTTTCGTGTTATACATTAGGGGCACGTCATTAAAGGTCAGGGGTAGCAAACTGTGATGTCAGGAAAAGTCTAAACAATTTAATTTGGGTTTAGAGCAGACCTTAATGGTTTGAGTTTAAAGTGTAGAGGTTAGGGAGCGGGGATTAGAGGACATGGTTAAAGTTTCTAACTTTTAATGTTCACTTTACAGCCGGATGATTTGGGACACTTCCAGAAACAGTAATACTGTTTAATTTAAGAAAAACTAACCAAGGATGTTACTTTATAGTCTGAATGGTGCATCATGGGTGAGGGAATATCTTATACACACACACACACACACACACACACACACACACACACATATATATGCATGCATACACCTTTACGCTGAATGCTTCATCACTCTGGAGCTCAGGTCACAGTTAATGAACACTCACCCTGCGGAGTTACAGAAATTAATAACACAGAGATTTACATTTCTAATAGAGAGGAGAAAAAGGGGACGGGATTGATGTCCTCCATTACAGACACAGAGTCAGAGAGAGGGAAGCATGGTGTGTGTGTGTGTGTGTGTGTGTGTGTGTGTGTGTGTGTGTAAGAGAGAGAGGTTCAGGTGTTATATATGAGTAGAGAGGTGTGTTAACATAATCACACACAATGTCACCATGACGGCCAGGTGTGGAGCGAGCGAGTGTGTCAAGTTCAGGCATGTGACACGTGTCGGTGTGTTCCATTACAGATCCAGTCTGACTTCATGAGTGACTGATTCCACTAATTACCTCACTGGAGAGAGCGAGAGAGAGAGAGAGAGAGAGAGGCTGTAAACTACACTTTAATTCCTACACTGTACATATTCTTCTCTGTCACATTTCCACCACTTTGCTCTCTGATTAATCTAATTTCTGAATCTCTGGGTTTTGCTCTTTACATTATCTTCTCCTCCATAAAACTGTCTATTCATTTAATTTTATCCATTCTTTTGTTTAAATTCCTAAATCCTTCTAGCTGTGTGTTGTAACAGCCCTCATGTTCTAGCTTTTCCTGGAGGATTAGGAGACATTCCGAAGGGGTCTACATCTAGAAGGACATGTCTGATACAGCTTTACCCAGAGCCAACTTGTGGTGAGTTTGGACTTGCCAGGCTGAGCCTGGATTCATCAGTGTGCAGTGGAAGTCAGTAACAGGTCCATTGGACAATGAAGACACACCATTAATGTGCTGTAGAGTCCAGTTGAGGCTCTTAGATACCATAGTCATCCAGTGCCTCTGGCTCCATCTCTGCTCATCTTGACGTTGTCTTGCTACTGGATCCAACTGGTGTTCACACATCATTCAAAGGCTTTGTGCAAGCAATCCACCTCCACAGTCATGTGGCAATCGGTGAGCGATGATACTTCAGGTGTGCATACACTCAGATAGCTCAGGATACAGACCACGCACATGACTTCCAAGACGTCAATCACAGCAGCGTGTTAACCCATTAACCCACATTAGGCTACTATGTGCAGCATTGTCACTAATAATAACGCCTGAGGTAAAAAATAACAGAAAGATGTTTTAAGAGTTAAGAGTAACCTAGTAATTATTCATTTGCAGATGTTTGATTTATTACAATGTGATTACTTCAGACACTGTACAAATATGTCTTCTCCTTAGCGTTAGCTCATTCAGTACTTCTGTTTGACAATGACATAATGCTGTGGGAAACTCTGTGCTTTATGCATAAAATTATGAACTAATACTGACATTTCAAGCTTTCTAATTAACAGCTAACTGAATATCAGCTCTGTTAACTTACAGGTTCTGGAGTCGAATCCCAAATAGTGTTAAATGGAAAGCTAGTGCACTATGTAGGGTGTACAATCCCTTGTTCCACACACCAAGTAGTGCCCTTGATCAGGGGTTAGAGAGGGATTTGGGATTCAGCCTTGTGTTAGACACTAGTTAGCTTTGTAGCTAAGCGTTAGCCGTGAACAGACTGACACAGACAGTTCAGAGACGGCATGTTGTTTAAGACGACATAATGTTATCAGATGTGTGTTCTTACTGAAAGTGCTTCTGTGACTGGTTGTGAATGTGGGTTTTGGCACTGGCATCCAGTAAGTAATGCCCCTTTTCCAGTCCAGAAGAGGGTGGGATCATGGGACAGTCTTTGGACCAGCAATGGACTGTTCTCTCTGTTACGGTCTGGAAAGCGATTCCGCTCCCTGAACGCCAACACAGAGAGACTAAGGAGGAGCTTCTTCTCGCAGGCGATACGGTCTCTTAACCACAACACAACACAGGACTAAAACATGCACAATCATGACATTGTCTCTTTTACTTATTCTCGACATTCATGGACACTTATGGACACTTGCACATTCATGCACACTTACATATTTATATTTCATTTCTTGGATCATTGCACAAAAGTCACTTTAAATTAGACACTTTATGCAATTATTTCTATTTACACTAAAATTTCTATACTTTTCTATATTGTACAGAATCATTTCTTTTCCATATTTATACAGCTAAGTTTTCTTATATTTTTCTTACATTTTTCTTATATTGTATATTTCTGTCTTCTATAGATATATTATTCTTATCCTAGCTTAATTTATTTTCTAGTGTATTTCTTTTTATTCATATTTATTTCCTATTAATAATCTTTTATTTTTAAGGTCACGGGAGGTCGTATAAGCATTTCACTGCATATCGTACTTTGTATGACTGTGTATGTGACAAATAAAATTTGAATTTGATTTTGTTGAAATAAAGCCACAGCAGTGCCCATGGTATAGTGAGGGACTATAAAAGCTGCTCTCTTACTCTCTGGCTAGCTTTTTGTGGCTGGAAGGAATCCCATTTATTCACTTGCATTAAAATTACAAGGAAGAAGATGAGGTTAAATGATTTCACATGAAGCTCTCCTGTACGGAGAAGACAACATTATCAGATGTGAAAGAGATGCTGGGTACGGTACCTTCTGAGGTTGTCAAGTTTGTGTTTACTTTGCTAAGAGGAAATCACTTTTTGGCAAACTAGCATACCCAGATCAATATCAGATATCACTTAGATGGTAAACTGTGAAAACCAGGGTCAGTACAGATGTTATGTCGGTTACTGCACCCATAATGTAAATAACTTTGTTTTTACCATCAGCACAAAGAAGACTGTAGTGATCCACCACCCAGCTGGTAGTGAAAACTTACACTGAGCCCAAATTTTCCAAAGCAATGTCAACACCAGGACAGTCGCAGCCAGCACAGCCTTGGGCAGAGTGTATGTCTGTTTCTGGAATAAAACAGGCTTTTGGTCATTTTTCTTAATCACACCCCTCCAAGTAACTCCGTCATTCACAACATAAGCAATCCAGGAGTGAAACAGTAGGAACTTCCCTCAGGAATCTGCTCCACCGTCTCCAAAAAGACTAACATCTCTTTAATAATATCGAGTGTATAGACAGAATAGAATTGTTCTTCCTGCAATTCAGAATTCCACAGCAACCATCTAACCCACTGGGAAAACTCCAGCTGCAAGACCCTGGGACTGGGACTGGTGAGTATTCCAACATCCACCTGAGGCATCTCCTGTGAGAACCCTGGCGCAGGACATTGGGTGCTGGAGCCCTCACTGTGTGTGGATTTAAGGTGGGCTACATCTAGTCCAGACCTTTTCCATCTTACAAAGAAGGACTTTTTTTCCTCAGTAATCGTCCCATGGACTAATCCAAGTAAGACTGTTCATTACATGCCTTCTAGCCAAATGACACTGGACCTGACCTTCACCCAGCAGGTACTACACAGTAAGGTACCTTTATCAAATTTACATCATAATATCATTTCATCCACTTCTCCTTAGTTCCATGTCTGTACTCTGTCCATTCTTCTCTTCAGTCATCCTCTTCTTCATCCCTACTCGGTCACACGTCCATCTTCATCTCATTCTTTACTCTGTAGGAGCCATAAAGGAGTTAATATTGCTGTATAGTGTTTTCCTATTGCTTATGTACTTTCGACTGCATTTTGCAGGTATTTTCTGTGCTCCACCGGTGGTGAATGAGATGAATTGTAACCCTTTTGGCATTTCCTGGGAGTAGCCATCTTAAACAGGAAGTGATGTGTCAATGGGAGGGAGACAGTTTTTTGACCTGCAGCCATTATTCCTCACTACACAGTTTTGTCTTGTTTTTTCAAGTATTTATGTTTTGTTGCAATAAACACAAGTCTTTAATAAAAGGAGGTTTTGGAGCAGCGTCAATTTTACTTTCCCACACGGAAGTGGCCAAATGTTTAATAAGAAGCCACTACATACTCTTTCCATCATCTCATCCTCTCATTCCACTGCTTTATCACCTCCTTCACCTCTCTTTAATCTCATGTGTCTTTTCTATCCTTCCCTTTTTGCCTTTGAGGTTTTTTTTAATCCAAACATCATCTTCTTCCATATCATGCTGTAAATGCTTTCTATTCTCATTGGTCTTCCTCACCTCATCTCATCATCCTCTCCTCGAGCACATTTTCTTCCCGCCATTTTTTCATTTGTTTCTTCCTCTACTTCTCTGTCTATATCCTCCTCTCCCTTTCATTTCTGTCCTCTCACATGTCCTCATTTCATCTTTCTATCTTTCTCTTATTCTCTTCCTAGTCATATTTCTTAATGAATAACTGAATGTTATTCAGTTTATATTGCTCCTGAAAGGCCTTAAGTAAACATGTCATCATTCCTAACACACACACACACACACACACACAGAGTTAACTACTCTGACCCGGTACTGACTGAGTATACATCTTGTCTCTGTCAGCCTGTCATAACGCACAATATTTAACTAGAACTGATTACGTGTTTTCTTCTGTTGTTTTCTGTGTGTGTGTGTGTATGTGTGTGTGTGTGTGTGTGTGTGTTCTTCTCCATACATGGGTGTGTTTTATCTCTCACATGTTACAAATTCATTACAATTCAACAGGACAAATTTTCTGACAAAGAGGAGCAATAAGTAAAATGTTTAATTACATAGATGGCATCTGCTTAATTAAATTCACTGCTGACAAAGAACAACACAATTCACATAAAGACGCGCACACACACATGCACAGAGGGAGTCTAGATAAGGAGCGAGTGTATTTGAGGAGAAATGATGAGAACGACAGAAATGGCAACGTTTCGCTGAAGGACACAATCCACCATGTCAAAGCGAAAAAGTTGCTGAGTTTGTCTTATTTTAGTGACACGAAAAAGAAAGCAGCAGATTTACAGAGCAGTCGAGCTCCACACTGGGCAAATCCTCTGCTTCAGGGGACGTGTGAGAAAACGCATGAAAGTTGAGGTTTGAACATCAACAAAAGAACAGTATCGACATAAATTTAACAATTTCTAATGTTAACGTTTGTTGAAGTTACTCTGCAGGTTGTTGTAGGAAATACTGTGTCTTCTACACACACACACACACACACACTTATATATACCATACAGTATATACAGCTATGGAAAAAAATAAGAGAGCACTGCAATTTACTCCAAAAAGATTCTGGAATGTCACCAAGAGGAAGATGGAGGGTCACAAACCATCAAGTATAGCGGTAGTGGTATAAATTTCCCCAACAGCAGTGTGAAGAACTGGTGGAAAGCCAAAACACATGAAAGCTGTGACTGCAAATCAGGGTTATTATTCCACCAAATACTGATTTCCTAATGTTATTTAGCCAAAGCATTAACACAATGTGTTTACAAATTATTTGCATTTTGTTTTATTTGAATTATTAAAGCTCTGCAAATACTGCATGATCTTGGGTTATTCTGATGTGTTGTGATGATGCCATTGTCTTTAAATATACACTCTAAATAACAATAGTTATATTTTGAATTTGGGAGAAATATTGCCAGCAGTTCACAGAAAATTAAAGAAAACTTTTATGTCACCAACACACACACATCTAAGAAAAAAACATAAGATACTGATTATTTTGCAGTGCTCTCTTATTTATTTTTAGATCTGTGTATAAAGGTAAGATTTGGTAAGATTTGGTTGATGTATCTGTTCCTAGAGTTCCTAGAGTTGTTAGTTATGTTGGTTACATAGTCGCTATCATTAGCAATGAATGAAAGCTTGTTTGGAGAAAAATTTAACAGTTTGACACAGCTTCATTTACCCACCCAGGGGCTTCCTTTGCCCTTTCCTTTCCAACAAATGGCTTCTGCTAGTATGGAGGCTCCATCTGCACAACAGCAACTTGTTTGGCCTAAGTAGAGGTATCCTCGTTTCCAAGCAGGGCTTCTTTCTTCTGCCTATGCAGGGGATTATTTGCCCAACCAGGGGCAAATTATCTAAGCAGGAGCCTGTTCTCCCTGGCTTCGCCTGCAGGCCTACAGTTGGATAGTACTGGATTTACAGCCTGACTAAGCTTTGTATTTGTGCTTCCTTATTAATAACGACATTTATTATATGGCTGACGTGTGTACCGAGTCATTTAGATCATCATTTGTTATTGTCTAAAAGTCGTCCATCACTGAGACTCGACTCCAGTTATAACACAGAAACAGCTCCTTCATTCATCTGAGGTTCTTGATCTTTTCTAGTGACTGGTGTGAACTTCACTGACATTTAAACATTTATTTCTCCACTTTGTATCTTTGTGTAGCACAA
>JAOVVA010000029.1:214118-217554 GCA_028565275.1 Leiocassis micropogon | reverse complement strand
CCCCTGCTGGGTCTTAGTGCTCGTCTCTTACTGGTATAATCAACATCCGTGTGTGTGTGTGTTTTTCTTTCTCTTGCACTGCACAGTGTGTGTGTTATGTGTGTGCACACGCGTAATTTGACACCGCGCCGGTTCACACACACACTCTCTCTGTCTCTCGCCTTTGCTGTGTGTCAGTGTTTGACTGTGTGTGTGTGTTTTGCTTTCTCTTGCGCTGCAGAGTGTGTTATGTGTGTGCACGCGTAATTTGACACCGCGCCGGTTCACTCTCTCTCTCTCTCTCTCTTGCCTTTAATGTGTTTGTGTGTGTGTGTGTGAAACAGAGAGGGGGTGCTTCACTCACACACAACCAGCACAGTGTCAAATTATGCGCGCGCACACACATAACACACACTCCGCAGCACAAGAAAGAAAAAAATACACACACACACACACAAACAGCACCTGTGCGCATAAATGGAAACACTTACACTTACTGTCGGGATTTATTTTTACTTTTTTTTTAAGGTAACGTGCAGGTTAACTTGTTTTATTTTTACTTTATATTTTGTGTTAATTATTTGTATGTTTTTATTTTTTTGGGCTGTGGAACGAATAATTTTTATTTCAATTATTTCTTATGGAAAAAATTGCTTTGATTTACGAGTGTTTTGGAATACGAGCCCACTTCCGGAACGGATTATGCTCGTAATCCGAGGTTCCACTGTATTAATAAATATAAGCACTAGTTTTCTATACAGTATATGGAAATGTATTATTTAATATATTGCATTATGTTTTACAATACATTGCCATATATTTTTTTTTACGTAAGGGGGAGCGTTGAAAGACTTTCTTCTTTTTTTACTTACTTATTTTTTGTAAATATTAATTACAAAAAAGTTTTAAAGGATTACAGTGAGAGAGAGAGTGGGCGGGGCACCATGGCCTCTGAAGCTGGTGGGGAGACTTGGTGTCTCCGGTATGGCTTCAGGTGTGTTCCGATGGACAGAATAGGGATGTATTAGGTGCTGTCAGCGGTGGGAGAGCAGGTAGGGTGCGAGGACATCTACTAGGCCTCCCGAATGAACAAAGCAGTGGTGGTCCAAGACAAACCTCGTAAGTTCACTCATAAAAACTGGACTAAGTGTGAGAGGAACTGCAGTCCAGGTTACCCTTCTTTCTGCTCCTGCCTCACGAGGAGGAAATCATGAAGGAGCTTGCCCGCTTCAGGAAGTTCATCGGCTCTATGCCGAGTAATCCCGCTCGGATGTAAGAGCCCCCAAATGTAACATGTTCTCTCCGTCCACCGTCAGATTTTAATGATTTTAAATCTCAAAGGAAGGAACACTTAATGTAAACTTCAAGTGTAAATAGGGGGAAAACTATTACACCGTTTTTGCCACCATGGAGCCGCTGAGGTGTTTCGAGTGCGGGTACGTTGGACACAAAAGGCTGAGCTGTCGGGGGGGAGCTCGGGGGGCAACTCGGCCAGGAAACAGCAGCAGCGACGCAGGGACAGCCAGCCGGAAAACACCGAGGTGCCCCAAGTCTGCTGTAGGCCTCAGCGACTCCCCCGAGTCACGGCCTATAAAGGTCAGTCCTGAACGCACCGACACTACGGGGACACACACCATACTCAGCGCTGATATGAACACCACCACTGATGTAAACAGTGCAAGTGTGGATCACGACGTAAGTACAGTAACCAGCGCTGACAGTGACCCCGCCCCTAACGTTTGCTCAGAACATGTACAGCAGCCACAGACCAGCACATCACCACTGACACCCCAAAAGAGCCCTACAGCCAAAGCCAGGGGAAAAAGAAAAGACACATTAGCTTCAGAACCCATCAGCAAATGCTAAACCCGCAGTCTCTGAGCACCGCAAGACGGGAGACTGGAGGAGCAGTAAAGCAGACACAACCACAGACATTCAGGAACATGCAAACTACATTCTAGAACGACTTAACCAACTACAGATACCTGACGTAAGAAAGAGACGGTTAGTGAAAACATTACTGCAAAAGGCAAAGCAGCGGGAAAAGAAAAACCAAAAACCCACTGACACTCACGAAGTAAAAATGGACAGAAGCTGAAAAAAATACAAACTCTGAACAAGTCTGTAAACGAACGTACATATATATATGTGTGTGTGTGTGTGTGTGGGCATAATATGCACAAAAACTAAAAAATTTAAAATTTTCTCTCTCTCTCTCTCTCACTCACTGAAAAAAAAAAGTAAAATTTTGAGTGGAAGAGAGAATGGGCGGGGCACCATGACCTCTGAGGCCAGTGTGGAGAGCAGGTGGGGTGCGAGAGCATCTACTCAGCCTCCCGGATGAACAAAGCGGTGGTGGTGTTTTTAAAAAAGATAAACCTTGTGAGTGCACTCATAAAGAGCGGAATAACCATAAGAGGAGCTGCGGTCCAGGTCACCCCTCTGTCTGCCCCCGCGACAAGAGTGGTGATATCTAACGTCCCCCCGTTCATACAGGACGGAGAAATCATGAGGGAGTTGGCCCGATTCGGGAGGTTTGTCAGCCCCATGAGAGCCATCCCGCTCGGGTGTGAGAGCTCCAGCATGAGACGCATCCTGTCCTTCCGCAGACAGGTTTTAATGGTTTTAATTAACTATAATTAAATTTATTTATTTTTATTTAATTTTTAAATGTAAAGAGGAGGACAGCAGTTACACTGTTTCAGTGTGTGTGTGCGCGTGTGTGTGTACTGTATGTACTGTGCTGCTAGTATGCTCTCTTCCTGTGTAGTAGTGTGTGTGTGTGTCTGTGTGTGTGTGTACTGTGCTGTTAGTGTGCTCACCCTGTGCTCCCTCAGTTGGTGGTGCAGTTGAAGTTGGGGTGATTTTATTGAGTTTGGTGATAAGTTCAGTGAGATTGTGGTGATATTTTGACATGCAGTCTCAGGTCAGTCACCGCGCTCAGATAGTCTGTATGTCTGTACTGTGTGTTTAGATAACACCAGTCTCACTCTGCAGTTTAGTTTCTGTTTAAATACTTACTTTTTAGTGTTTGTGTAATTTGGTTTCTTCTAATTATTTTTCACAAATTTTGTGGATTTGGTTCTTTATTATGTTAATTTGTGACAGTGGTGTGTCAGTCTGTTAGTGTGTGTTAGTGTGTGACAGTGGTGTGTATTAATGTGTTAGTGTGTGTCAGTGTGACAGTGGTGTGTTAGTGTGTGTTATTGTGTGACGGTGTTGTGTTGTGGTGCAGTGACTCAGGACCAGGTGGACGAGGGGACTGATGGTGTCTTTGCTCAACTCTTGGTACTGCAGAGCTTTATAATGGTGTGGGCGTGGCTTATTTACTTAATTACTTAGCCTCACTTAGCCTCTCATACACACACTTATACACAGGGCTCGATGCGTGGGGGGATGCGGGGGAATGCCCCCCCCCCCTCACTGAAAACAATGACAAAAGCCTCCCCTCTGTAAA
>JAOVVA010000029.1:206618-209118 GCA_028565275.1 Leiocassis micropogon | reverse complement strand
ATTCTGTTTAAATTATTCCTGTACCCTTTCTCTTGCCATTCCTGCAAATCGAGCCCCACTTTGGCAGCTGGATCAAGAAAAATCTCAGATCGAAGAAAATCACCCGACTCCACCAAACTGTTCTAAGAAACAGGCACACTGGAGTCACCAGGGGCCAGCAGGTCCTCACAAGAAGCCTGACAAGACGGATCATTCCTCTGAAGTGCTGCCAGTGTAAACACTCGTGAGGTGCACAAGCAAGATCAGCTCAAAGTGTGAGATTCAGCATCCGGGTCTAATTATCTGTAGGAGTTATAGTTCATAGAGTTATTTTGTAGTAAAGTGATTAATGCTGTAACCAGATTTTGACCTTAACTGTATGCTGTTTTATACAAAGCGCCGCTTTGATCTTTGTTCCTCTCAATCTCCTCACATCTCCCTGAGCTCCTGTTGCATCAATTTCATACTAGTGCTGTTATTTTTTTTTTCCATAATTTATCACACTCTGAGCCAATAAGATCCGTCGATGAACAGCGTTATTGTGATTCTGTAGTTATTTGGAGGATAACAGCGTAAGTGCATCACGTCGCTCGTCTTTCACTTCTCAATCCATCCATTCGAAGCCTGGGACTGATTAATTGGAGCAGGAGCTCCTCATAAATCCATAACGGTTATTTACAGATCTGTTCCCGAAGCTCTTCTTTTTCAGATTTCCTCTTCAGTCTCCCTAAAGTAGCTGTTATGAATATTAATCCACATCATGTGTAGTAAAGTTCTAGCTGATTTATGGCAATTTATCAAATTAATAAATAATCATTTTATTCTTGTTAATTCCGAGCTCTGGCTCCAGCATCACCTCCAGCATGTGTGCTTTGATAGTTTGAGATCCCTGAAGTCATTAAATCAAACAGAGTGCAGGTTCCCAACTGTGCTCCTGCACATGTTAGTGTTTTCCTGCTCTGTCACACACACTTTTTTTCAAAAAATGCTGGTAATTATCTGATTAGTTAAACACTACTGTGTGCAGGACAGGGCTTCTCCAGGAGCAGGGTAAGGAAGAGTGGCGGTTGGTCAATAAGGGGCGCTGGGGCGCCGCCCCCTTAAAGTTAGGCAGAGAAGAATGCTACTTTAACATGTAATTATTTACCATAAAAAAATTTATTTTAATAATGAAATGGTTATTTAGTCACAATATTCCGCTGTATTTCTTAATATAATTTATTTACAATAAAAAAATATCTAAACTGTATTACGTTCATTTGTGTTCGTGTACGCGGGGCGCCGGACAAACGAGTGTCTATGTGGGCACATACATTTTTGAAAAGCATGTGATTTGAGCATGAGCTCTAATTGGATTTTTAAAAATCATCCTTGGGCGGAGCACTGTGCACCCCGAACCCTTCCACTTTTGTTCTTAGCGAATCAATATTGTTTTTAAATATTTGGGCTCATGTGATTGGACCATTCTCAACGAGTCTTATTAACGCTCAGCAGATTGTTAGGTAATGTATTGTATAGTGATTGACGTGAAAGCAGATAAATATGAGAGAAAATTCTGTAATTTCTTTGCTAAAATACCCCTTCGCAAGGTCGGACGAAGAATCGGACGAAGAAAGAAAAACAGCAGATCTGGAGCAGATCGACCTGATCTTATAATTCAGCAGCAGTCAAGTGATCGCGGCCGAGCTTACACTCGGTGCTTTTCCAGCACTTCTTATGGCTATTTACAGACGATTATTAAAAGTTAAAGATCTTGAGATATGAAACAAAATGGGCGAGTGCCAGTGTGTTATTGGACACGATACTGGATCTGATCTACTGCACCGTGATCCGACTATCTGATCACATGACCAGCCTTAGGGCCCCAGTATAGACTGATTAATAATCAGATTTCATTTGTTCACAATCACACGGCCCTTTAAATAAAACCTTTGTGCTCGAGTCTCTTTCCTAATTAAGAGCGATGGAACCAGCACGTCTCTCTCCCAGGCCTACCTGATTATCTCTTGTCTGACTTCCTGTCTCATCCCCCATCTGACCTCCTCTCCCACATCCTGTCTGACTTCCTGTCTGATCTCATGTCTGACTAACTGTCTGATCTACTTTCTGACTTCCTGTCTTATCCATTAGTCTCCTTGCCCTGACCTGTGTGTGTCCAATCCCATATGCTATGACACACGTTTCCGTAGGAGCAAATATGTTTTTGAAAGCACAACATTTCCACAGGATCCCTGACTTAATGTGTTTCTTCACCATGGAGCCATCAAAGCCAGCTCACACACACAGACACACACACACACAAACACGCAGACACACACATACTTGTCCAACCAGTGTTTGGGGACCACACGCTGAATTCCAGAATGTGGGGACTCATTTCTAGAGGGTTTATTCAATTCAATTCAATTCAATTCAATTTTATTTTTATAGTGCTTTTAACAATAGTCATTGCCGCAAAGCAGCTTTACACAATCAAAAGAATTATTTAAGTTTGTATGAAATGTGAATGTATATGAATCAA
>JAOVVA010000029.1:138623-151665 GCA_028565275.1 Leiocassis micropogon | reverse complement strand
CGAGGTCATGCCCCCTATACCCGATCTCTCTCTCTTAGCGAGGTCATGTCCCCTATACCTGATCTCTCTCTTTTATCGAGGTCATGTCCCCTATACCTGATCTCTCTCTCTTAGCGAGGTCATGCCCCCTATACCCGATCTCTCTCTCTTAGCGAGGTCATGTCCCCTATACCTGATCTCTCTCTTTTATCGAGGTCATGTCCCCTATACCTGATCTCTCTCTCTTAGCGAGGTCATGCCCCCTATACCCGATCTCTCTCTCTTAGCGAGGTCATGTCCCCTATACCTGATCTCTCTCTTTTATCAAGGTCATGTCCCCTATACCTGATCTCTCTCTCTTAACGAGGTCATGTCCCCTATACACAATCTCTCTCTCTCTGTACCTGCTCTCTTGGCGAGGTCTTATCCTCTATATTCTCTCTCACTCTCTCTATATTTCTCTCTTGGTGAGGTCATGTCCTCTACAGCCAATCTTAAAACTCATCTCATCATCTTCTTTCTTCCTTATGTCTCACCATCAGAAACTAAATTCCTGCAAATCTCAGCTTGCTTCAAATAATTGGACATCCATCGCCCTGTCAAGATCTTTTGTAGAAATCTAAGGATCACCTTACCTGAGTCTGTTTTATAACGTTGGGGCAGTCTGGTGTGACTGAAGTCATTCAGGTGCTTGTTGTTTGGAGATCCACATGTTCTACTTCATCACTAGCATGGGTACTCACAGACCTAGTTTCAGTGCAAAACTGACAGCACGCGTTATACATTAAGTGTGCCTTTGCTTATCAACATTAGTTTCTATGGCTGAGGAGGAGACAGAGAGAGTGAGATCTAGAGTAAGAAGGTGAGAGAGAGAGAGAGAGAGAGAAAGACGAGTAGAGAGTGTCCTTGGTGACTCATCTTGTCCATCACGTTTCATCTTGTGTTAGTGAGAGACAGGTGCGGGTGGACTCTTGAGCCCACGGCAGTTCCTCGCCCAAATGTAATTTACCGAGCGCTGCACTCCTGCGCTTCTCCGCCACATGAAAGCGTTTGAGAGGAGCACGAGCCGAAAACCGGAGTTAATTAACTGCCGATCTGGAACCTTTGTTAATGTTAATAGTTTTAGGAAAGCATGTGGACGTAGCAGGTGTAATTTCACACGATTCTCACAGTGCTCATGGCGCTGCTTTGAAGATAGCACGCTTTCCCTATTCTCCAACAATACACACACACACACACACACACACACACACACACACATATATATACACAGTTTTTGCTCTTTATAAAATACAATGATTTTCCAGTACTCTGTGTGGCCAAGCTCTCACACACTCATCTTTTAGGTCAGGTTTAATCCTTTCACCTGTCACCCACATGCCTCCTCTCCCTCTCTCTCCCTCTCTCTCTTTCTTACTTTCTTTCATCCAATTTTTTCCAGTTTGTCTTCCTCTTTTTCTTCATTTATATTTTTTCTGCCTATCTATACCCCCCCCCCCCCCATCTAACAATTGTTCTCGTACTTTATGTACTTGGGATGTCATTTGTTACTGAATGGATTCCTTCTCCTAGTCATCTTCTCTATCTTTCGACATCTCTTTCTATCCCTGGACCCTCCCTAACTCTCTCACTCTCTCTCTCTTTCTTTCTGTATGTGAGTATCTCTCTCTCACACACTCTGAGGGCTCAGGTGTGTAAAACTTCATTTCTGCTCAGGTTTTTTTCCGCCTGGTGAAAAAAAATAAGAATGAGGGATAATAGGGAGAAAAAGAGCAGGCGGGATAGACAGATTTGTTGGCGTTGAGCGAGGGAGTGTTATCTTTCTTTCCTCTGTTCTTCACACAACCAGCGCTCGCCTTAATTTAGACAAAAGAGGGCAGGGCTCTTATCGCCATGGAGACAGGTGCTTCTAAAGTGAGAGAGTAATGGCTGACTATACACACATACACGCACACACAAAGGAATATGATGATGTCATCACTAAACCTGTCGCTGTGTGAGATTTATCTCGTCAGCAGTAATTAGCGGAGATACACACATCACGGCAGTGTGATGAGATCGTTATCACTGCTCGGCCAAAAAAGAGCGACGACTCAAATGGCAAAGTACAAACCAGGACAAAATAAAAGTCTTTTGTTTGCAAAAAATCCTGGAAACCAACACACACACACACGCGCGTGCGCGCACACACATACACAGAGCAATAAGATAACAAAGACATTTTCTTATAACACACTTAGAAATGTAACTAGTTGAATTAATATTTAAAATATACATTAGACATCACTAAATCTATAACTGCACTTAATTATTATTCAATTAATTATTCAGAGTTTATTGTTATTCATTACAGAATAAAATTGTCAATTTAATTAAAATACCGTAATAAAAGTTACTAAAATGCTTTTACATATGAAGGATAATGTTATTTGTATTTAATTTAAAACTTTAGTTAGTGTCTCATCTAATAAAATACATATTATTATTTTTACAGTAAATTACTGTAAACTTTAAACTTATAAGCTTATAAAAGTATTATTAAAAAGCTTATTATTTACTTACACTTATAAAACTTGATTACACATCTAATCATTACTTCACTTTGTTAATTTACAGAATTTTTAAATATTACAAAATACTGTAATAAAAATGTTAAGTGGCTAATCAAAAGTAAATGTTAGTTTTTAAGCTAATTGCTAAATTAGCATAGATTTTTTTTTTAATACAGGAGTCATAATTTTGACTCCTGAGCTCCTCACTCACATGCTGATCACCAAGATCACAGTATTAATTGCAGTATTAGCTTTTTCCTAGCATTGTCCCGTTGTTGATCATCCCCATATGGCCCGGTCCTGGGTGTCTGCAGGGTCGAGGTCCGCTGCCAATATGTCTTGTGTACCCATGCGGTCAGTATTCATCTGGATCGAGTCACATGGCTCACATGTTCTTCCTTGATTGAGGCACCTCCAGGTCTTGGTCATGTCCTCAGTCATTGTGTGGTCAAAGCAGGTCAGGCTGAGAGACCATCAGCACATCTTACATCTCAGCAGTGTGGGGCCAGATGCAGTTGGCCAGCATTCTGCCCCATTGAGGGCTACTGGGCACATGACCGTCCAGCAGACTTTCACCTTGAGGTGTTCAGGCATCTTAATGCCATACAGGACTCCTGTGACCTGTCTCCACTTGAGCCATACCACATTGACTCTTGTCGGGGTGTTGGGGATGGTGTTGCCATGGGAAAGGTATTTGGTGGTTCCAACGATCTGTGGCCCGCATTTGCTGTAAACCTTCTTGAAATTGAAACTATTTCCATTGTTCAAGGTCCTTCTATTCCTGTATTTGTTGTTGGTGAGCTGCGCATTCTAGGTGTGGCCAAGGCCCAAGGTCCAAGGACAATCACAATATTGTATTTATATACTATAGGTTTCTAATTGAAATGATAAGGAAAAATTTTACCATCAGGTCATTAGTGCATTGTAAGAAACAATAACACTGTATATGTATAGTTATATCTAAAGACTTCTTCCAAATGTTCTCAGGCACTACACTACACTAAACTACACTACACACTACACTACACCACACTACTCTGAGAGGAAGTGTACAAGTGAAGTGCGAGACAGGAGAAATGACACAGCAGGTGGGTGCAAAAAGTTTTGAGTGGGCAGGTTGCTAGTGATTATGTTGAACAGTCACGCTGACACCCTGAAAAAATCGAGGCAAACCATCCTGCTCCTGCTCACGCTCTCGTTTTCTCTCTCTCCTCCCGTTTCCACTTTGCCGTCTCAAATTCTCAAGTTTTCAATTTTCTCTCAGATCTCGAATGAAGAAGGAAATTTCTCTGCTTCAAAAATTCTTCCATCTAAATGTAAATGCTGAAATCATCATAATAGCATTGCAGGGACATCCTTCAGAACCTCTCCTATTCCAGCCATGTGTGTGTGTGTGTGTGTGTGTGAGAGAGAGAGACAGAGCGATAGAGAGAGATGAGGTTAGACTTTGGTTTAATGTACAGTTTATATACATGTGTTTATGATTACTGGATCATTTGTAAAAAGTGGGCGGAGACTGCAAAAGATGGGCAGTCCTTGAATCTTACCTAGGTGTTCAGAATAATTTGTGTTGCTTTAATGCCATAGCGTCATCAATACAGCTTATAATATAGTAATATATAATATAATAATTATAATAATAATAATTATTATTATTATTATATTATAACTTAGTGCTTTCTTTTAGGGTTCTTTAAATACCTGCTGTAGGGTTCTGTATAAAATCTTTAAAGGTTCCCCTCACACAGACTGTGTACAAACCTCGACAAACCCTCCATGGTTTAGTGAAGAGCAGATTCAAATCTCAGCTGTGGGAGTTCTGGTCATCTCCATCTTGGCAAGAGCTGACTGCGCCTAAACCCTGTATAATCCATAAATGGTCACTTCGGCGGAGCATACGGATCCTGGCTGTTGGTTGGGACACGCCTACTTCAGTTACCCCCACAGTCTAGCTAGCTTATCTTTATCTTAAATAAAATGCATGTGTATGTGTGTGCCCTGCGATGGATTGGCACCCTGTCCAGGGTGTACCCCACCTCGTGCCCTAAGCCTCCTGAGATAGGCTCCAGGCCCTGAATACAGGATAAAGTGGTATAGAAGATGAGTGAGTGAGAGAGTGTTTCAAACTTCAAATGAAAGTCCTCAGCTCTTTCAGGTTCAGTAGGATGTAAGAATAAACTTTTTACAACAATTCCCACCTTATGAGTAGTAAGAAGAATTCAACCCCATCTATAAATGGTTTGATTTCTCACAGCTGGGCCAATCCAAGCGAAGTAAGGCAGGACTTAAAAGCAGCATGTGGATCTGAATCAACTCTGAGCAAATGTATTAAGACAACATATGTCATGCATTATAGTTTTTCCTGGGCACAAAACAGGTGAGGTCACTAATGAGTTCTCTCCTATGTATCTGAAGACAATTATTGTACTACTGAACTGAAACACTATGTTGTTGTACACTGGTGTTCATCTTCTGGAGGCATGGCCTGAGTCATCTCCGGACTTAAACAATGAGCAATGGTGAAGAACCAGGAGATGTCAAGAAACTGTCTTCTGTACAGTACATGATCTTCAGGAAGTGATCAAGCAGGCATGGATTGAGTGAGTGACACCAGAATACTGTAGATGCATTTGAAGCAAAAGAAAAGCAGCTTTACAGAATCGAAAGAAAATGTGGAAAATATGGAAATGTGTGTAAAATGTGAGAAGAATAAATGTTCTGAAATTATACTGAATATTGGTTGTTGTAGAGTGACTTCACTGGATTAAAAACAAAAACAAAATAGCAGTATAAGCTTTATTGTCTTATTTAAAAAAAGAGAGAGAATGAGAAAAAAATTACAACATTGAATTTTCTTTTTGTCCCATTACTTTTGGGCTATACAGCCTCCACTGTATTAAATATCTCAGGTCAGGTCAAGTCAAGTAGGCTACAGTTCAGTACACAGTGAAACAAAACGGCGTTCCTTCAGGACCAAGGTGCTACATACATGTAACATAAATTAACAGAAACTAATTAGCTAACTAGGATGCAAACCATATTTACACCATAAATTATCCAAAATAAAAAATTCTAAAGTACTATACAAACGACATTACTATACAAAAGATAACACAAGATATAAAGTGCACGTGCAAATGGGCAAACAGGAGCAGCAACACAACATGGCACAATACAATAAACTGTGATATACTGTAATAGTATATGAATAGTAATGAAAAGAGGTTGTTGGGCTTTCTTATGCAAGGAGCTGGTGTTGAGGTGAAGTATACCAGGTGAAGTTCTCCTCCACGTGGACACCCAGGAATTTGGTGCTGTGGACAATCTCCACAGGGGAGCCGTTGATGCTCACCGGAGAGTGGTCGCTCCGTGTCCTCCTGAAGTCAACATCCATCTCTTTGGGATCATCGACATTCAGAGACAGGTTGTTGTCTTTACACCAGTCCATTAGCCTCCGTACTTCCTCTCTGTATGCTGACTTGTTGTTCTTTCTGATGAGACCCACCACGGTCGTGTCATCTGCAAACCTGATGATGTGGTTGGAACTGTGTGTCTCTACACAGTCGTGAGTCAGCAGTGTGAACAGCAGGGGACTGAGCACACAGCCCTGGAGGGCCCCAGTACTCAGTGTGGTGGTGCTGGAGGTGCAGTTCCCAATCCGTACTGACTGAGGTCTTCTGGTCAGAAAGTCCAGGATCCAGTTACAGAGGGAGGTGTTCGGGCCCAACAGGCTCAGCTTCCTGATCAAGTGTTGGGGGATGATAGTATTGAATGCTGAACTGTTTTTCTTTAATGCTGAGAATTGAATGCTGGGCTTGTTATTCTTTAAATTCTAATTTGCTCTTAGTGCCCAGGATCTTTGTTGTTCTCTGTCGTGTGTGATTACATCATGTTTTTTTTCCCTCTTGGTTCTAAATATAAAGTTTAACATGTGTCAATTCACTGGAAAGTCAGATAATGGTCAATGGAGTGGGTTTAAACTCTCGAGACATAAAAGACCTGATATGAGTACGGGACGAGTTCTTCCAGCTACATTGGTGCACATGCTTGTGTGATCTTCATATAAGGACCATTAAGTGTCGATCCTTTGCAGTCATGTGTCTACCATGCCGTGAATAAAACAACATGGGCCAGAGGTGACTTAGAAGCGATTACTAAGGAGACAGAATGTTGTTTTAGATGAAATCTAAAAAGTGAATCCTTGACTGGTTGTGAATCCGGTATGTAACATCCCTGTGGCCATCCAGAAGTGGAAGGGACCATGGCAGGCAGACATTGTGACATCATTCTATCCACCAGATTTGTGAACATTTTGTCTCCAGTTTCCATAACATATGATTCATGACTAATGTTACAGTTGATGTAAATCAGGATGCTGTATGCATTCAATTTCCTTCCTTTGACCTAAAACACATGGAGCACATGACAGTAAGTGTAAAAAATAATCTTGTATGCAAATCATATGTCAATAGAAAAAAAAATCTACAGTTTATACAGCGTGACTAATGAAACAGAAGAACACAGGAAGACAACGTATTTAAAAGTCTCTTAAAAGGACTTGGCAAGTCAAATAAATCCATCGGCACTGAAGCTGAGCATACTTGACATTCACCTGGAGGGGAAAAAAACAGCTCTGACTTCAGGGGGAAGAGAAGAACATCCTGAACCTTTAGTAGATAAAAGTTCTGACATGTCAGGGTCTTCAGCCGTGGTTCTCGCTCGCTCTGCTTTGCATTTAAAAAGAGTAGATTTTAAAAATGTGAATTTTATAATAAATTGGGAAGTAAATTATTATTTCAGACAAGCCAACATGAAATAAACTCTAAACGCCTGAAGTTAGAATTTCTAATGGAACTGATTAATTTGTGCTGAAGACAAACTGCTCTGGGTGAATTTGGATGTTTTCAGAGCAGATTTGTGTTATGTTAATTTACATAGTCCTTCTTTGAAAAAAATCCTCACTGTGGAGATTTGTTTTTCTTTTTTTAAGTGACTTTGCATGTGGTTACAGCTGGAATATTACAGTATGGATGTGAGGTCAGTGTCTGGTGGACACGGTTTGGGGTCAGCACAGTTGGTGTCAGACAAATCCAAAGCCTACAATAAAGTCTATAATGTGTGATGATAAACAAGCTGGTTTGGACCAATTTCAGTTTGGACATGCAGACCCGATGGACCGATAATCTTGTTGTTTCCTGTGATTTTTGCTGTAAAAATTAAACTTTAAGTGAACAAATTATCACCATTTTTCGCGTCAGGTCTCTGATCCAGGACAGAGCAGGCTAACGAACATGGGTTTGGATGATTTGGACTCACTGGCTGATGAAAATATATTTTTTGTTTCTCAGCCATCAGCTCAAGCTCCTGCCAACACCACTGAGTGGAAAGATGGAGTGAGTATTTTTTCATTCTGTCATTTTGTGGTTATAAAAATGTTAAATGGGTCATTTTGATCCAAACAGAATAAAAGCAGATTAGTGAGGTGCAGAAAGGAGGATGAGGATGTTTAATTCAGCGCTGCTGCACTTAACTGCTTTCACATTCGTTTATAAATCTCTGTGTTATGACATTTCTGTATGGTAGTTGTGTAATTGCTGGCTATAACTCGTCCAATCTCAGGGCATTATTGCACTGTATACTACTTGCATTCTGAGTCTCCATTTGTACTACAGTTCCCATGGTTCTCCTGTCTTGTATGAGCCATAATTAATATCTGTGTTGATTGATATTGTGCATTTCTGAGCATTTAGTTTCCTTGTTTTAGTTTCTCCTATGTTTTTGACCTGTGCTGTTTATTTGATATATATTTAGAGACTTGTGGATATTACTGTTCTAAATAAAACCTGTCCTGTACTTTCCTGGCAAGTACCTTGCCTCATCAATATACACATTATACATAAGGCGTTTCTCCTCATCCTTGTTGGTTTCAGTATCATATGTAAAGCATGTTATAAAACTAATGTGTTAAACAGAGTGTACAATTGCATCACAAAACACCTTTATATAAACACGGGTTAAAGTAAAGGAATTTGGGCTAGTGTTTTTTTTTCCATAAAAGTGGGGTTTATAAATTGGCGAGCCAGCCAGGAGCTGTAAAGAGAGATCCAGTCCAACTGTGCTAAAGACAGACACTAAGTGATTCTCTCTCTCTATCTTTCTCTCTCTTTCTCTCTCTCTCTCTCTCTCTCTCTCACACACACACACACACTATCTTTATCTTTATGCTACATGATGATATTAGGGTCTGTTTCTAAAGTATTCATAAAAGAACTGAGTCCACATTAGTGCGAAAAAAAAAAAAAAAGATTCCTTTAGTTTCACTAAAGGTATTTATATGTACAACTGAAGGTTAACATGTAGCACGTTCTCTAGAGCAACAGGGAGCAGGAAATATTTTTTTTCTGATTTTTACCTTTTGATAAACTACTGACTATGAGGTAAACCAGACATCCTCACTAGAAGTCCTAAATCTTGTAGTTTATCTTTTGTGGGTTTGAACTAACTGCAGCTATGAGGGAGTGGCTTATGCAGCATAAGGCACAGACTAGAGCACACAGTACGATTTATGAACACCACTGTTAAATCCATTGTTTATTCTTTACGTGTGATTTACATGTTATGTGCTTATCTTTATTCTGAGAGTGGATTAGTAGAGTACTGTACTGGCTGCATGCCCTCACCAGGGAACCATCAATCTCAGATGAAAGATGAAATTAGAATTACTGGTAATTGGAAACTGATTGCACTGGAAAACAATGTCGGACCGCATGGCCACAGGATTGACACAATGTGTTCATGAGACAAATCTAACAGGAGGTGATAGAGATCACTCACTCACTGCCTTCATCATAGAGCCTCCTGAACAAGGCATTAGGGGCAGTGACATGAGAACATTGTACATGTTGAACATCACACTGTATCACACAAAAAATGAAGAGTCTATCCCCTCCCTTTTATCTCTCTCTCTCTCTCTCTCTCTCTCTATGTCTCTCTCTCTGGCTCTGTCCCAATTCCATCCCCTCTGATTTGCACTGAGACAAAGTCACTCTGACGAATGCTGGCCTCCTTCTCCTTCTCCTCCTCATTCCTACAGCAGGAAACAGGGAGAGAGAGAGGGAGAGGGAGAAAGAACAAGTGTGCACCCTCCATCCCTCCTTCCTGCCAAATTTAAAATCAATAAACTCTTTCTTTGCCCTGCACGAGCTGCTGAATCCATAAAACAGCGAGTGAGTGATTCCCATATAAAGATGAAGGAGAGACAGAGAGATACAGACGCCCTTCTGGCCATCGCACTCAGCCACGTCTCATCTCCACGCCGACAAATAAATAAAAAGATAGCAAGATTTATTGAGTGAGATAGCAGCGAGGTCATGTAGCTTTGGATACACAGCTGACAACTTCAACCTACTGCTAAGTGTGTGTGTGTGTGTGTGTGTGTGTGTGTGTGTGTGTGTGTGTGTGTTGGCTCTGACACGTCTTTCAACAAGGGCACATCTTAAGTGGCATAATAGCATATATAAGTATGAGGAACATTCAAGTCAAACTGCGACTTTTGATTGTCCAGAATAACAGAACACAGTCCTGAGAGTAAAAACTCCCTTTATTTTTCTATATAATCCCCTGTATATAGTCTCCTCTGCAAGTTGGTGAAAAGTTATCCATCTGTATTCAAAGATCAAGCGTTCCACTCGCTGAATGCTAAGGGTACGACTGCAGTGGGCTCCGGGCTGGATCGTCATTCACAGACAGATGGCCTTCTTTAAAACGTTTGCAGCATGTTTAAATGTGTTAAGGCAGCTAAGACTCTCACACCGTTAACAGTGTCTGCATTCCACTCCCAGCCAGTTTCCTAACAATGTCCTAGCACTCTCTATAGTGTACCATAAATATTTGGTATTTGTGCTGCTTAGCGAGCTACCATGCTAACTGGCTGCTGTGTATAGCTGTTTCCCAAATCACTATAACATAAATAAAAGTAATGTGAAAAGACGTGACAGGAAATGAATCTATATGTGCCGTGTGTTGGACTTCTCCACACTGTGATGGATTACAGTCTGAAGCTGACAGATAAAGTCAGCAAAAGTATTAAAAAAAAAAAAAAAAACTGAAACTTTTAATTTTATAATTATTTAATGCTCTCCCCTGTGACTTATGTCTGTTCTGTCCCTCTGTTCTGTAATTACTACAGTAGATATTTTTTTATAATTAAATTCAAAAAGTGAAACTCAGTGAAAGTCATATATTCTAGGTTCATTACGCACTACAAATATTTTATGCCTTTTTTGTTATAATGTTGTTGATTGTGGCTTACAGCTCATAAGAATTACAAACCAGTATATCAAAAATATTTTAATATTTTCTGGAGAGTGAAAATGATTTACAATACAGAAATGTAAAAAAATATATATATATTTATTTATGCACTCAGTACTTAGTCGTGGCATGGAGGCGATCAGCCTGTGGCGGTACTGAGGTGTTATTGAAGACCAGGTTGCTTTTATAGCAGCCTTCAGCTTGTCGGTATTGTTTGGTCGGGTGTCTCTCATCTTCCTCTTGACAATAACCCATAGAGAATTAGGTCAGGTGAGTTGGCTGGCCAAATAAGCACAGTGATATCACGGTGAGCAAACCAGATAACGGTAGTTTTGGCACTTTGGCTGGAAAAGGAAATCAACATCTCCATAAAGCTTGTCAAAAGACGGAAGCATGAAGTGCTTTAAAGCTTTCTGGTAGATGCTGCACTGACTTTGGACCTGTTAAAACACAGTGGACCAACACCAGCAGATGACATGGTTCTCCAAACCACCACAGAGTGTGGAAACGTCACAATGGACTTCAAGAAACTTGGATTCTGTACCTCTCCTCTCTTCCTCCAGACTCTGGGACCTTGATTTCCAAATGAAATGCAAAATTTACTTTCATCTAAAAATAGGACTTTGGACCACTGAGCAATGGTTCAGTTCTTTCACTCGTTATCCCAGGTAAGACACTTCTGATGTTGTCTCTGGTTCAGGATTGACTTGATACTAGGGCAGTTTTAGCCCATTTCAAAACTCTGTTCGCATGGTCGCTCTTGATGCACTGACCCCAGCCTCACTGCAATTCTTGTGAAGCTCTCCCAATGTCTTTGCTTCACAATCTTCCTAAGGCTGAACTCATCCCTGATGCTTGTTTTACTACCTTTCAGTCAATTTTTCATGAATATGCTTTGATACATAACAGATACAAGCTCTTTCTCAGTCTTGTGTTGTTTAGTTGTTTATGTACGTTTAAGCAGCATGCTTCATGGAAGTTGTTGTGAAAAGTGAACAGCGCCACCTGCAGTTTTGGAGCACTACATGTCTGCTTGATTCAATTCAATTTTATTTGTATTATTATTTTATTTGTATATAACGATGGTCATTGTTGCAAAGCAGCTTTACAGAATAAAATAATATGGCAAATATGGAAATGTGTATGAAAAATATTGAAATGTCAGCTGATACGAAGCCGGACTGTACCACTAGGGGGAGGTGATTTAAAGAAATTTAGTGGGAGAACATGTAAAGACCTGTAATGATGATGATGATGATGATGATAAAACAAGTAAAAAGCCAAGTTTCTGCTTTATCACAGATGGCCACGCCCCTGGGGAAAAATAAACGTTAAAGAATAGAGATGAAATTCTGAGGGTCTGAAACTTTAAGGGTTTTTATCCGAGTTGTTTTTTAGACAGAATACACATTTGGATTGTACACGAGTGACTAGCGGCAAATCTCCACTTTACCTCAAAAACGGAAAACAGCACTTCTGTCTGCCGTGTTTTTTACACTTCCATGGCAGCCTGCTCTGGTGAATGGAATTATGGGATTGCCTTCTGGGAGAAAAACTTTCTTCACTCTCGTCTTAAAGGCTGAAGCGTCGTTCAGTGTTTTGGGTGACCAAGCACAGAAAATAGAAAAAGAAAATTGCAGCACAGCAGTTACACTTACATGTGACACGTTTGACACATTCCATAGAAAACTGAGGCCAAAAGTCCTCTTCGTCACTCGCATCTATTATACACACACACACACATACACACACACACACACACTCGTCTTCGGCTCCAGTGAGCGTGCTGACAGTGTGTATAAGCGAGAATTCATTACAGCGCCTGACGGATGTAGCGTTAAAGTGTTTACAGGCGGAGTGTAACGGCAGGAAGTGACACACACGGCTCGCCAAGAATTTCTGAAATGCTAATGGAAGCCATTAGCGCTGCTAGCTCATGCTCGCTAACACCAGCGGATAAACGAGTCACAGGCGCGCAACCAGACGAGAAGCACACTCAACTCGGGTGAATAACTCAGAGAGAGAAAAAAACGAAGACCCGACAAGGGCGAGGGGTTAATAACAAGTGTGCTTACAGTGACAGAGAGAGAGAGAGAGAGAGAGGGAGGGAGAGGGAGAGAAAGAAAGAGAGGTTTTAAACTCACTTTATTGTTACAAAATTAAAAGAGACTAATTTTGCCAAATATATACAAATTTAC
>JAOVVA010000029.1:115704-130374 GCA_028565275.1 Leiocassis micropogon | reverse complement strand
AAATCTTTCCTTCTCATCCCAAACAGCCGACTTGTACACACGGGTTACACTGGAATGGCAGGGAAGTAGATTACTGAACTGCAACGGTATTTTTTTTTGTACAAGGATCTGGGCATGGAGAAGGAGATGAAATGGAGAGAATTTCAGGACTATACATTCAATGAGATGAAAAGACAAAGATGGGAAAAGACAGAAATGATAATGTGAGAAAGGGGGAGACTGACAGTGGTTTCTCAAGTGTGTATGTTTTTCTTCTTCTTGTTCTTTATAGTTTTTGTTATTGTTGCCAAGAGTGTTTAAAATATAATAATTTCTGCATGCTTTATTAAGAAAAGTGAATAATGTATAGTGAGAAGTAAAACAAATGAATGAGTGTGGAGATTGTAACAAGTAATTGCAATTTCAATTAAAAGTGTTTCAGCTGAATAGCTGAAGTCAGTCTTTTTATTTAATAGCCAAAAACCAAGTTTTGGATATAACCTGCCATTACATTATCAAGTTATGCTTCAGTACTAAATGCATGTTAGCAATTGAGATTTTTTTTTCTTAAGCTATAAAACACATTAGCACTCACCTCACAGTTGCTATAATTTAATGATAATGATCATACACAAAAAGTGCAAAACACCATAGGATTCACATTTATTAAAAGTTCACCCCTTCGCGGGGGCCAGTTGTGAATAGCTGACACTCAGTGACAGACAATGAAATTGAAGCATTTTTGCTGTTTTCCAAGGTGCTGAACCACACCCAGGCATTGCTTAAATAATATCATTAAATCGTCCAGACCCTGGTTCGAATCCCGCTCTGGGTGAACCCCCTGGAGAAGACAAAGGTTAAGGTCCGTGGCGGTGCTGGGTCTCGGACCCCCGAACAGCCGGTCAGTAACTCAATAACCCAGAGTTTTAAGCATTTGAGCCGCCACAAACAGCGTTTATTAACAACATGATTATGATTTGTTTCTTTATTTAACCTGTTATTTAGCCCCGCCCACACATATCCTTCCATGCCTGGTAAAACTAACTAGCCGTCTAACTAACTAGCGGAGCTGGCGACCGACAATTAGCGAGCGACAGTTGGTGTAATTAAAGATTCAGATTACTAACCAATCAGATTCTTTAAACACCACTGGCACATCCTCAATATGTGAGTGTGTGTGTGTGTGTGTGTGTGTGTGTGTGTGTGTGTGTGTGTGTGTGTGTGTGTTTGACAATCAGGAACAATCAAATAATTTTGATTAATGCATATTTTGTCATATTTCATACTCATTTCTATAATTTTCTCTTTGCTTCAGTAAAGCTGCTTTATGATGAGTTGTTAAAACACTATACAGATAAAATAGAATAAAAGTGTGTATGTGTTCGTTTGTTTGTGTATGTGTTTGTTTATGTGTGTTTATCTGTGAGTGTGTGTGTGTGTGTGTGTGTGTGTGTGTGTGTGTGTGTGTGTGTGTAATTGAGCGAGTAATAAAGCAATATGTCCATCATCACACTCTATTAGTGTACAGAGGAATTTATTGTTCATCAACACCTCAGTATTAAACACACACACACACACACATTATGAAGATGAGATTTGTCAAATGTAAAAAGTATTATTTCCAACATGATTAATAAGCTCTTACTCTCTCAGTGTGTCATGTGACTGAGAAACTGCAGTGAGGTGTAAGGTCCTGAGAATCACATTCACTGTTACACAGCACTCACACTGGAGACTCCTTACACTGATGTCACACACACATCTACTTACTGCTTACTGTAATAAAACTTCCCCACATCAAGCAGCCACTGGTCCTAACTGGTTTATTCGCAGTGTTACTGGGAGTGGGGCGCTCACCTTACACCCCCATGTGGCTGAGCTGTTACTATAGAAACGCTAACGAGACTCAGGCATGTCTGTATATGCTGTACATGTGTATGTACGTGTGCGTGCGTGTGTTTGTGTGTGTGTGTGCGTGTGTGTGGGAGAGAGAGAAAGAAATAGAGATCTAACAGTTCTCTCCATCAAAGAGAGCTTTTGATTAAAGTTGCTTTACTCACAAAGTGACACATTGTCACCACACACATACACACCCACACACACTCACACACACACACACACACACACACACACACACACACACACACACACACAGAAACATGGATACACAGAAGAAAAACATTTCAAATCAAATCTTTAAAATAAATGAGTGCTAATGAAAGTGACAGCTTTATAAAGAGACGTAAATTAATCTAATTAATATAAAGTGTATGCAAATTAATATACATAACGTTTATAGTAACTGATAAAATAATAAATAGTCCTCAATATATAATCAGTGCTGTGTTTAACCCGGGTGTATTTCTGTCCTCACTGTGGTTTTAAAATAATGTGAAAATTACAGTAATAGTTTATACCAGACTTATGTGAATATGCATGCAAGATTCATCAATATGCCAAACTGCCATATGCAATCAGGGAACGCCCTTGTGCCGCGCTACCGGCCGGGTATTACAAGCTAAATCTAAATTAGCTAGCCAGTTAGCTACCTGCAATTATTCAGTGGGATTTCAGTCTTGCTTTACATCCTCATTTATTTAAACCTGTCGGCATATAACGTTACGTTACCATGACGACCATTATCAGCCGATGAGCACCAGTCACAGCGTTGCTCCAAAACTCCACATCAGGGTGTGTTCCTGCATGGCAGCCCAACACCAGCACTCATATAGCCTGGGTCTGAAAAGAACACTGTTACAGCTAGTTCTGGTTCTGTTTCTGCTGTTATCTGTAATATCTGGCGCAGATCCGGCCCGGGTCAGGTGTTCACACATTCTGCATTCATTATTTACAAAGGTATTTAAAGTGCAAACTGCTGAATGATGATGATGTTATCAACTGATGAGGCGAGTGCAGGACACTTCACCTTCACACCAGCAGGGGACACCATGACCAAAGTTCACATTCTGGACACTTCCTGTTTTCTTCCTACTGTATATGCACATGGTAACGTTTGGGTTTAGGGCAATATTGAGGAACAAGCTGCTGGAAATCTACATCACTTCACACACTGTGTGAGGGGCAGATATGTTCTGTCTGATGGGGCTGATACAGTCTGTCTGAGGGGCAGATATGGTCTGTCTGAGGGGCTGATACGATCTGTCTGAGGGGCTGATACAGTCTGTCTGAGGGACAGATATGGTCTGTCAGAGGGGCAGATATGGTCTGTCTGATGGGGCTGATACAGTCTGCCTGTTGGGGCAGATACGGTCTGTCTGATGGGGCAGATACGGTCTGTCTGAGGGGCTAATATGGTCTAGGCAGATATGGTCGGAGGGGTCAATACAGTCTTTCTGAGGGGCTGATACAGTCTGTCAGAGGGGCAGATATGGTCTGTCCGATGGGGCTGATACGTTCTGTCTGAGGGGCTGATACGGTCTGTCTGATGGGGCTGATATGGTCTGGGCAGATATGGTCGGAGGGGTCAATATGGTCTTTCTGAGGGGCAGATATGGTCTGTCTGAGGGGCAGATATGGTCTGTCAGTGGGGCAGATATGGTCTGTCAGTGGGGCAGATATGGTCTGTCTGATGGGGCTGATACGGTCTGTCTGAGGGGCTGATACGGTTCGTCTGATGGGGTTGATATGGTCTGTCTGATGGGGCAGATACTGTCTGTCTGAGGGGCTGAGGGGAAGATACGGTCTGTCTGAGGAGCAGATATGTTCTGTCTGAGGGGGTACATACAGTCTGTTGGAGGGACAGATGCGGTCTGTCTGGGGGGCAGATACGGTCTTTCTGATGGGGCAGATATGGTTTGTCTGATGGGGCAGATATGGTCTGTCTGAGGGGGCAGATATGGTCTGTGTGAGGGGCTGAGGGGAAGATATGGTCTGTCTGAGGTGGCACATACAGTCTGTTGGAGGGGCAGATGCGGTGTGGATGAGGGGCTGTGGGGCAGATATGTTCTGTCTGATGGAGCAGATATGGTCTGTCTGAAGGGCTGAGGGGCAGATATGTTCTGTCCGATGTAGCAGATACGGTCTGTCTGATGGGCAGATACAGTCTGTCGGGGGGCAGATACGGTCTGTCTGAAAGGGCAGATACAGTCTGTCTGAGGGGGCAGATACAGTCTGTCTGAGGGGGCACATATTGTCTGTCGGAGGGGCAGATTAGTGCATCAGACACTGAGATGTTTAAATACAAGCAAACTGAATCATTATGATCATGAGTTAAAGCTTTATTTAGCAAAATTATTAACAACCGACAGATTTCCTTCTAATGTGACCTCGCAGAGGGCGAAGATCCCATCCCCCGGCTTATTGCTGACCTCTGGTGGGTGTGGCTCATGAGTAGCTCATTTACACACATGTTGTAACGGCTCATTTGTAGGAGAGTGAAACAGAGGAACGTTAGCTGTTTAAAGCCCTGGGGTTCGAGACTGTGGCATTTTTGAGCTTGTGTGTGTCCGCTGTCACGGATGAACAGATAAACAGACGATGAACTGATGGACTGAAAAGTGGAGATGTTTTGAATCTAAAAGTCACAGCCATTTACTGATGACACACTGTCACACTGTCACTTAGGAAAATTACTGCAATTCAACTGGAATAAACACACACACACACACACACACACACACACAGAGCTCCTGTCGTGATCTGAGGTAGAGGTAGAGATTAGCATCTCTGGCTTCATAATAGAAAATATATTTAATAATTTAAACTTACATTAGATAATAAAATGTAGAATTTAGTCAGAACAGTTCTGTAGCTCAGAGCGCGAGCTAGCGTCATCCTGCTAACCTGAGTAGCCATCACAGCTAGCTAAATGCTGGTCCTGGTGCAGCGCTTACTATATGCTAATTCAGGTGAACTTTAGCTAGTGTGCTAGTTCTTTTTTAGCCCTGGTGGAGGTGTTAATGCAGGTGTGTTGCTCAGGTGTAAGATAACGCTGGAGGCTAGCAGTGTCTGGAGAGACGGAGCGATGGATAGCTTGTGTTGATGTGCGTGCTTTGTGTGTTAGCATGCTAAATGTTAGCATGGAGATGAGTTCTGGTGATTCAAGAAACATGGAACAAAATCAGGAACATGGCATGTTAAAATTCAGTTCAGCGGCTAGCTAGCATCGTGTAGAGACGAAGTTGTGTTTAAATCACTGTATCCAGTAGATGATGATCAGTGAACTGCTCAGGGTGCTGTGGAGCTCCAGAGGAGGAAAAGCGTTCCCCGTCACACGTTCCACGCTAATAACCCGATTAAACTGCTGCTCATAAACTCAGAGTAATCACGTGCGCTTTATTTATGAAAACACAGCGAGCTATCGTGGGAAATGATCTCACATCCGTGATACGAGCAGTGAGATTAAGAGTCATAAAACAATAAACAGTGCCTCATTACGCTCGGCTAGCAGATCTGTGTAATTGTTCCTGCAGGGATCGGCGCGCCATAAACAAGGAAACACCAGGCGTCTGTAATGAGCTTCATTCATGTGCATGAGAGCGTGTTCTCCCTCAAACCCCCCGAGAACAAACAGTTACAGCGCGCTCAGGCAGAACCCGGGCTTGGATCAGGATGCCAGAGGAACCCGCTCCGGTCTGAGAACCAACACCACCGAAGACGAGGACCTGACGTTCCCCGGAGAACCCTGCATCCACACCTCCTCCAGCACTCAGAGCCTGTTAGAGAGGAGGCCACAAGAACCGACACAGAGATACACAACAATAACAGCAACAACTACAACTACAACAACCAGAGCACTGAACAGAGAAAAGATCAGGTCAAGAAATGAAGATCCAGAACAAAAGTGAGAAAGACAGTGAAGAGAACCAGGACCATGACACGCTGACATAATGAAGATCTTAAACAAGAACCAGAAGAAAATGAACAACCAAAAAAATTATAAAAATCAGATCAAGAACTCGATAATACCAAATAATAATGTTAAAAAGTGTTAGCATTAGCATATCAGACATTAGCATTAGTGTAGATGTTAGATTAAATTAGATTAGTAGAGATTAGATTTTCTTCACACTGCTGTTGATCTCTGATTGTTCAGAAGCTGAAAGGTTAAAACATTAATAAACAGCCAAACAGCTGTAACAGTAACATTGCCTATAGTGTGTGTGTGTGTGTGTGTGTGTGTGTGTGTGTGTGTGTGTGTGAGATGGTTGCGTTAAACAGAAGAAGATGTGCCAGGCTTTCACACACAGCTCCAGGTGATAATGAGTGTCTTAACAAATTAGTGAGACTGTTCACACTTCT
The DNA here is from genome assembly GCA_028565275.1 of Leiocassis micropogon. Classification (NCBI taxonomy): domain Eukaryota; kingdom Metazoa; phylum Chordata; class Actinopteri; order Siluriformes; family Bagridae; genus Leiocassis; species Leiocassis micropogon. The sequence goes on along the minus strand of JAOVVA010000029.1, from coordinate 124,134 downwards.
CCATCGCAGTTCATCACTCCATCTATTATCAGCCCTCACACATACACACACACACACACACACACACCTTTAACCCCTTCTCGTCTGCTCAGTGTAAGTGATGTTAATGTTTCAGTAAAACAGGTTCTGTAGTCGTGCCGGGTTTTTTGGGTCTCGGCTCAGCGTGTGTGAATAATCGTGATTAAAGCTCACTTCATCACTGATGTAGAGCGGAGACAGAACCTTCGTCTGAAGCAGAACCAATACAACTGTATTACTTTAGCACACACACACACACACACACACTGAGACGAACGAGAGGCGACGGGACGGAACGCTGAACTGAAGCGTGTGTAAGAGTTTAACTGAAGCACGTCGCAAAATCTGCTGAGTGTGTTCTGAGGATTCATCACATACTGCATGTGTAATGTATCGTGATTAAAAACCGGCATGCAGGGTGTCTTCATTACACACACGCACACACACACACACACACACACACACACCAGCTCCACCTGTTTCCAATTACTGCAGAATAATGAAATAAAATAAACTCTATATTACACTCTTCTTCATGTGTGCACTTCTGAGGTGATAGTGGGGCTTCTTCTGTTTCTTTAATATTTCTCTAAGACGTGTCACAGTGTGTGAAGATTAATACCTTCATAAAGAGAAAAAAAAACTAAGTAAATGACTAAATTATAAAAGTACATTTGGAACGAGCAGCACAGGGGCTTTAGCTGTTAGCGCTATCGCATCACACCACCAGGGCTAGGGGTTTAAATGTGTGTGTGTGTGTGTGTGTGTGTGTGTCTGTGTGTTCTCATTCAGCACCCTTCATGGACCTTCATGAGAGCCAGTGGTAGCCAGTGAAGTATCGATATCTCACGGTTCTGGTTCGGTTCTCAGAGTATGAAAAGTAACCGACACCCATGAAGTAATAATGTGGGCGTGGCCAGATGTATAGGGAAGACCAGTTTAAATATGGTATTGAATGAAAGTGCTGAAGAGTGGAACACACACACACACACACACAGTAACTACACTGCGCCGCTCCTCTCCATCACACTGCAGTTCATTTTTATCCATTTCCGTCTGATTTATTGCTGGAGGTCGACTATTTATTACATTAGAAATGAAGGAAAGCTCGGAGCTCTGAGTGTTTATTAGAGGAGACACACTGCAGCTCTCCGGCCTTCCTCTCGCCTTATTTAAAAAAGAGGGAATGAAAGAGAGAGAGAGAGAAACTGCACTTTTTTATTGGAAAGAAATCTGCTGGGCTCGAGGCTGGAAAAAGAAGTTTTAGCCTTTTCGTTGCAGATGGAGAGATTAGATTTATTTAAATTTTTTTTGTGGATGACTAATTTTGAAGACGTTTCTCTCGACACATCTGTCTCACTGTACCTCCTCTGAACCTTCTCTCTCTCTATCATGGCTCAGCGTTTCTGTCACCCGTTCCACACGTCACCATTACAGAACTGTTCCATCTGTAGGTGTCAGAGTTTCGGAGTTTCGGCTAAATGTCCTACGCTAACAGTCTGCTGAAATCTGGAGAAAAAAGAGGCAGAAAGACAGACAGGTAAGATCCAGCAGCTACTGATGGAGAGATAGAGAGATAGTCGGAGGGAGAGATAAAGGGGCGGATGAACAGACAGACCGACTGGGATTACATTTATTAAGTGCATTGGAGTGTGACAGGACAAGATAAAAATTTGGAAAAATACACATACACACACACACACACACACACACACACAAAGGAACATCTGATATAATTTTCAGTATTTAAGAGCGTGATATAATGGTGGCTTGTTCTGCTGTATTGTTTGCATGCGACCTCCTGAGCCCCAAACTCTCCGTAGGACCTGCGCTGCTCCTTGCGATGTTCTCCGTCTGCACAGAAGACTCAATGCATAGGTGAGTGTGTGTGTGTGTGTGTGTGTATGTGTGTGTGTGTCTCAACACATCCATTACGGCTTAAGAAAGGGTGCAGCAACTCAATCTCTTTGTTTGAATGTTGAGGATAAACCACTCTAAATCATTTCTCCTTTCTGTAAACACAGACAGGTCTCCTCATGTCCACTTCCTTCACTTGGCTTTTCAAATGTGCAGCAGTGCATTTAACTCCTACACAACTAGAACATCACGGTTTAGGTTTAGTTTAGGTTTAGAGAGTATAACAAACTTATCCTTAAGATCCTATAAATGTTTGGACGGAGGACAATCTGGTGATTTTCTCCAAACCTTGCCATGCTCTGCCTTTGAACTTTGAAGTCAGTCAAGCTAACACCAAGGGCCCATCAAGTGGCCCCTCCTGTTCTCTCCTTGCTACGTATGCTACATTCATGCCCAGGTTCCATGCCAAGTTCCAGGGGTCAAGCTTCAATCTGCCACCTTAATGTTCAGCATTAACTTTATTTTATCCTCATGAAGATTTCTATATCATGTTGTTTATGTTAAGCTAAGACAAAGTAATGCTAATGCTAAAGATATGACTGATGCTGCTATCTTCCAGCTCTAGACAATATTACAGTATATTGCATAGTGTCATGTTGTCGTGTTGCTGCTCCTCTTTGCACATTTGCACTTTGTTGTCTTGTGTTGTCTTTTCTAACCCTAACCCTAAACCTAACCCTAGTGCAGTAGAAAAGTTTTTGTTCATTCATGGTGTCAATTTGGTTTGTCTCAGATAATCAGCTAATTAGGTGTCCTAGTTAGCTAGTTAGTTTATGTTAATTTATGTTGCTAATTTATGTTGTATGTGTGTATCACCTTAGTCCTGGAGGAACGCCATTTCATTTCACTGTGTACTGAACTGTATATGGTTAAAATGACAATAAAAGCCGACTTCACTTGACTGTTAATTCCTATTTATTTTACTATGATTATTAAAGACAAGCTGCACATACATTCTTGCCTCTTCCAATCTGTGACAGATGTAGGTATTAGATATATAAATACAAAATAAATTATAGTAAAATAATACAATTTTTATGTTTTATAAATGTAATTAATAAAAAATACAAGAATATCCTTCTGATAGTATTTCAGCTTAGTACTGATCCAGCGTTGGTTAAAGTAGTAAATGACAGAACACTGGCCTCTGATCAGGCCATCATGTTTGTGTTGTTGATCCTACTGCAGATTTTTATTCCTACATCCTGGAAAATGTTTCAAAAATTAAGAGATTTTTTTTCCTTATGTCTTGAATCTTATAACCCAAAGGTTTCAGTTTGTAAATATTAATAGTGACACCTAATTTTTTGTCATTTCATAAATGCTGTAAAATTATAAATTCTGACTCTGGGGTAAAACCTGTCCACAGTAACACATGATAAATTTGGGATTAGAGTCAAATGTAGGTTATTTAAGGATTTGTAAAGACCCTAACCACATCTTAGCTTAGCAGGGTGATAGGGTGAAACCAAGTGCACTACTCTCTATGTCCTGACCCCAACTCGAAAAAAATAAGAGAATTTCGGGGGTTTTTTTTCAATAAAGAAGCACAAAGGAAAATGTTGACTTTCTCTGATCTCTCTCAAAGCTGCTCTGTTGGTTGCTGAAGTTGAGACGTTGATGGTCTCACATGTTTGGTCTGAATATTTCTCTCTAAAGTTTCAATTTCCAGAAAAATCATCAATCGGTAAAATATAGAGCTTTTGGAAAGACCCTAACCACATCTCAGATTTGAAGTGTGATAGACAGACCAAACTTACACTCATGTCTATGTCTTTTCCCCAGGAACCCACAATGTGAATTTGGAGGAAATCAGAGAATGTTAGATTTTTTTTACCAAAAAACACACTGAAGATTTCAGTTTCCTAGGTGGAATTTTTGACTTTATCTGATCTTCTCCACATCTCTTCTGTTGGTTACCGAGGCTGAGACATAGACAGGAGTATTAGTTTAGTTTGTCTATCACACTCCGAAGCTGTAATCTGAGGCTTCAAGTTCCAGTTCCAGTCAGTACCATTTACACAATGTGGGCTAACAGTACATGTAGAGATCCCGGAGTCTGATGTGAGATGTGAGAGAATGTTGCCTTACAGTAATAGCACATTACAGTATGTTGAGTTATGTGGGAATTTGCACCCACCATCACCATCCCACCATCACCATCAGCTTTAAAAAAAAAGCCATTAACCAACTACAGGGGACACGAGGATCAACTCTGGAATCACTTTTTAATTCTTGTGTCTGACAACTTTGCAGGTTACACAACAATCGTTCAAAGTAGATTCAACTAAGTCTTAAATAACCTTAAACGAAAAATTCACAAAAAAAGGTACATCACTATTTCTGATAAGTAACAGTTAAATCACTACTTCTAATTAATATTAGCTAAATAAAATGTAAACAAATACAACAAAATTATTTAACAAAGCTTAACACATACTATTGCATAAACCATTTAGGAAACATGTAATACACATCATATTATATTTTTTGTGAAAACATGCAAACACTTAACATAAGTTACTGCTTTTCTCTTGTATTGAGCACAATAGCAATTAAATCAAATATCAAGTAACTCAGATTCAGGCGATCAGTCCTTTGTATAAGTAAAGAGTGTGTTATCGTACCATCAGTGTCCCTGCGATGACCAGCAGCTTCCCACATGTTACTGACTGCAGTCTCTTACACACAGGTTTTATACACTGACTCTATACTGTTACATCATAGTTACATCATAGTGGAGACTGTGAGGTGGAGATTCTCTGTCACAGACGCTGCTTGTATGTTGAGTCCGTACAGTACCTTTACTCCATTAGTGACTGTCTGTAAGGTGATGCACACTGTGATGTCACACTCTGAACGTCTCACAGTTGTTCCTTGTTGAATGACTTCAGCTCCACCGTTTCACTTATTTTTGCTTTACACATTCTCCTGTGGAACTGTAGTACCGTAGTGTGTGACATGGTAAGTGTATCATTTGAATATTTTTATGAATATAGTAATTTTACACATTGTTTTTAAAACTCTTAACACACAGAAGCACTACACACCCAACAGGCTTTAACTATAACAGTGTGAGTTGATGGGCTAAGAAGGGTATTGAATGTTTACAGCATTCAGGAGATGCCTTCATCCAGAAATACATTTTATTTCAGTTACACAGTGGACTTGCTTAAGGGCCCAGTTGTGTTGACACTGGGATTTGAACTCACACCATTCCTGATTGTCAGTCCAACATTTTAACCTCTTGGCTACCACTGTCCTGCTTATAGAATGCAGACTATAGTGTGGCACAGCATAATTAGCTATAGTATAGTTTTATATAGAACTGTATGTCTCATTGTCTACAGCATTCAGGGTCACGGTGCATATCCCAGGGAACCAGGGCACTAGACAGGGTACAACCTTAACAAGGTGTCAAGCTATTAAATGGGCAGAAGCATGCACACATACATACACACTATAGGCAATTTGGAAATAGCAGTTAAACTTATCTGCATGAATTGTGGGAGGAAACAGAGTACTCAGGGGAAACCTGGGGAGAACATGCTAAATCCATGCAGATCAGAGGCGGGGCCCAAACCCTTGACGTGCAATGCCACAGTGCTAACCATTACACCACTGTGCTCCACACTCTTCTGCTTGCTTCTTATATTGTTTTCTTTTCTTTTCTGTAAATCATACAGCAGGGGTGTATTATGTACTTGTGCTTTTATAAAATAAAAAATAAAAAAACCAGCAGCTAAATGTTCCATGTAATCAAACTGCTAGTGTCTATGAGAGACTAGAAGAGCATCAAATCTCAGCTTTAGAGTGTAATGGAGAAAGTCAAACGTTTCATGTTTATTTTTGATGTTACACACGCCTCTGTTTCAGGCCTGCTGCTTGTTTCCACACAGATTCTGCCTCTAGGTGCAATTCTCAACTTCAGAGTGGTGTAGGATAAAATGAAGGATGAAACTATGCTTTTGTACAGCGCTGTACAGTACATGTATCTAATACCGTAGTTTGATAATATTATTGTATGATTTGTGGTGGAGATTACAGGAGAACCTTATATCATAGAGGCTTAAATCTTAGCTTTGGAGTGTGAGCAGAGAAGACCAAAGTGTGACTTGAAACCCTGAAATCCACTGTATGAATTTGGGGAAGATCAGAGAATGTCAAATATTACACACACAAAAAAAACACTAAGGCTAAGCCTTGGAGATTTTAGGGTGAAAATATTCCACTTCCTCTGATCTTCACATCTGTACTGTTGGTTCCTGAGGTTATGGTGTGGACAGGAGCACAAGTCTGATCTGAATATCACACTCCAAAGATGAGATCTGATTCTTTAATTTCTGATGAATTCCACTTCATAAATATAGACGTTTTGAAAAGTCCTAACCACACATCAGCTGTGGAGGGTGATAGAGTGAAATCCAGGAACCCACAGTGGGAAGTTAGAGAAGATCAAAGAACATCAGATTTTTCACAGAAAAAACACTAAGCCTAACCCCTTTTCCAGGTCGATTTTTTTACTTTCTCTAATCTTCTTTATATCTACACATGTGGTTACTGAGGTTGAGACACAAACAGGAGTGCGAGCTTGGTCTGTCTATCACACTCCAAAGCTAACATCTGAGGCTTCAATGTCCAGTTCCAGTCAGTAACATATACAGATTGTGGGCACTAAGTGTAGAGGAGGTTTTTGGGGCAGTGGTGTAGTGTTTAGCACCATGGCTTTGAACTTCCAGGGTTGAGGGTTCAAATCTTGCCATCGCTGTGTGTGGAGTTTGCATGTTCTGCCCATGTTGGTGGGTTTTCTCTGGGTACTCCAGTTTCCTCCCACAGTCCAAGACATGGGCTATAGGCTGATTTTCGTACTGCACTCCATAAGTTTTATCAGTAATGGAGGAGTTCTGCTCATTTGGCTCTGGGCCTTATTTTGACTCTGTGCTTGCCACACTTTTCCCATTTGTTTTTTTTTGGTTTTTAGAAGCTTGGTATCTCAGTGTTCCTGTCTTATGTATGTCACTGTTGCTCTTACTGTAATTATTGTCATGTTCATGGGGGTCACCACAAGGTTACACCATGCTAAGCCATGCTAATGCTAAACCTAGTGCTGAAGGGCCCAGTTGTGTTGACACTGGGATTTGAACTCACAGTGTTCCTGATTGGCAGTCCGCCATTTTAACCTCTTAGCTTCCTCTGTACTTCTTATGCAAGGCAGACAAAATAGGGCATAAACTTAACAAACCAGTAAAAGTACAGTGTAATGTAGCATGCTTAGCTATGATATCGTATTATATAGAACTGTATGTCTCACTGTCTATAGCATTCAGGGTGACAGGGGCCTGGTGCATATCCCACATTCATGTTTAGTTTTGATGTTACATAAGCCTCTGTTTCAGGCCTGCTGCTTGTTTTCACACTGATTCTGCCTCTAAGTTCTCATCTTTGGAGAGGTGTAGGATGAAGAATAAAACTGTGCTCTTGTACTGTGCTAGCTCCAAGTATCTAGTCCTGTTTGTGTTTATTGCCCTGTTTACCTAAATATGTTAAATAATACCAAGACAACACCTGCATCCTCAACACCACCAATCAGTGACAGAAGCGCTCTCATGTCTCTGTCCCGACCCCAGCAGCTCATAGTATGAATTTGGAGAAGATTAAAGAATGTCAACATTTTTTACCCAAAAACACTAAGGCTAACCCCTTGGGTGTTGACTTTCTCTGATCTTCTTTATACCTGCACTAGTTGTTATTGAGCTCATGATGTAGATAGAAGTGCAGGTTTAGATTGAATATCGCACTCCAAAGCTGAGTTCAGAGGCTTTCATTTTTTCATAAACTCCAGTCCATAAATATACAGCTTTTGGAAAGCCCTAACCAGGTGTTGAAATGGGGTTTAGGAGGTGGGGGAACCCTAAAACCCAGTTTAGTGGTGCGGTGACTCACCTGAAAATAACTTGCAGAGTTTTGAGACAAAAGCGGATGTGATGTAATTTTTCACTTGCACAACTTTTGAGATGTTAAGCCATATATTGCGTTCTGATTTAACGCGCGAGTAACTTGATCATAGAAGCCTGTAGGAAAGCCAAGCCACACTAACACAACACAACACACAAAAAGTTAACAGTTTGCTTAACATTAGTACAAATAAAAGATTACAGAGCACTCAGATGAGGATGGGTTCCCCGTTGAGTCTGTTTTCCTCTCAAGGTTTCTTCCTGTTGCCATCTCAGGGAGTTTTTTCCTCAGCGCCGTCGCCCTCAGCTTGTTCATCAGGGACGATCTGATCACTATAATCTATACATTTTTACTTTCTCCTACACATTTCCATAATCTGGTTTTTCCAAATGGCACAGTGGTAAAGCGCTTGCCCTATCATCCGGGGAGCGCTGGTTCAAACCCCGGGTGATGCTGTTTTCCTCACAGAGAGAGCTGATTGGCCGAGCTCTCTCAGGGGGGAGGGATGAGAGGTACTTGCGCTCCCACATTAATCACGGC
>JAOVVA010000029.1:99163-101468 GCA_028565275.1 Leiocassis micropogon | reverse complement strand
AGTTCATTCATATTTTTTAAATTTTGTGTATAAGAATAATGAAGTTGCTTGTGCGTGTGTGTATGTGTGTGTGTGTGTGTTTGTGTGTGTGTACCTGTATGGTGGTGATGCCCAGGTCCCTTCCCATTAACACACTTCCATCTGTGAGTCGTGCAATTCTCTCGTCCTCCACCTTCAGGAAATCCACCACCAGGTCCGTTATGTCAGCTGACCAATCAGGTCCCAGCATGTGGATGAGGTCATCGGCGGGGTCGCTCGGCTCGGCCACGAAGTGTGTGAGGACGCGAACCAGAGCGTACTGGTACTGCAGCGTGCAGCCTTTTCCCTTACGCTCATCATCATCATCATCCTCACTGTCCCGGGTCGGCCTGGGGACGGGCCAGCACACACACATGCACACACACACACACACACACACACACACACACACACACATGCACACACACACACACACACAGTTTTAAAATTAACGTATATTCTCACATTCAACACATCGTCAAATCTCACACACACACATTCCCCACTCACATTTAACACTGTCACAAACAAACACACACACACACAAACACACACACACACACACACACTCTCACATTCAACACACTCACTACATTAAACTGAAATGAAAAGGTGATGCAACACCACATGACAAATAACTAGTGACTGGTTAATAAAGTTTCCATATAAATAGGTGTGTGTGTGTGTGTGTGTGTGTGTGTGTGTGTGTGTGTGTGTGTGTGTGTGTGAGAGAGAGAGAGAGTTTTTCTGTTCCATTTCTCTTTGTGTGGGAGAGTGTTATTACTCAAAATCTCATGCTCTCTCAAAGAGCTGTGTGTGTGTGTGTGCGTGTGTGCGTGTGTGTGTGTGTGTGTGTGTGTGTATAGTGCCTTTAAAGCCACCAAGAGACAAAAATTGGGCAAATTGAAAAATGAGTCCAGCAGAGACAGAGAGTGAAGGCCAGAGGGAAGCTGGGATGATAATAATGTGCACACACACACACACACACACACACACACACACACACTGCAATGGGGAAATGAGTGTGTTGATGGTGCATCCACTGTGGTTTAAATGACTTTGTGTTTCATGTTTGTATGAGAGTGAGTGGACCTGCAACACACACACACACACACACACACACACCTCTTGTTCCCGGCGATGGGGACTCTCCATCCTTTCACCTGACTCAGTTCCACATCAGAGACGTCGATCTGCAGCGGTAACCGCGGCACCCAGACGCTCAGCTCTAATTGGCTGTTCAGGTACAGGTATGTAAAGTTGACCTGCACAGAGACACGCCCCCTCATCTCCTTACCGTTCACAAACACCTCGTCACAGACAGGAGACACCTGCAGACAGACAGACAGACAGACGGGAAGTGAGACAGACACATTGAGAGAACAATAGGAAAATGGTTTGTTAGTCTTTTAACTTGATTTTAAATGTGTTTCTATTTTATTTTTTATTAAAACTCCGGTCCGTATTTTCTCTCCCGGATTATTGTGAGGGTGAAGAGGTGAGTGTCCGGAGACGCTGGTCTGGATGCTTTAGTTTACGTTGGAGATGTGAGTCACACACACACACACACACACACACACACACAGAGATCATTTAAAGCTTCTTGCATCTGGTCAGGTTAAAGTATTGGCACCCTTAGCTATAAACTGACCATTTTGATTCATACACATTTACATTTCATACAAACTTAAATAATTCTTTTGATTGTGTAAAGCTGCTTTGGGATAATGACAATTGTTAAAAGCACTATACAAATAAAATTGAATTGAATTGAATTGAATTAAACTAGCTCTGATTAATTACGTAGTTAAATAACGAGTACTGGATCACACTCCTCCACCATTTAGTACCGCTGTCACCCATTTCAGTAATACAATCCATTTACACACACACACACACACACACACACACACACACACACACACACAGCCCTCACTGATGATAACACACATTTATACACAACCAGCAAATAAGCAGCTGTCTGTTTTCCACTCTGTTGACTTTGATTCTGTCATCTTCTGCACTCCGATGGTCTGTTAGATTCAGGCATTTAGTGTGCACACATGCACTCTCACACACACACACACACACACACACACACACACACACACACACACACACACACACACACATATCTTAGAGAAACTAAAAAGATTCAGGCAGCTAAATGACCAAACCCAAGAGACCATCAGAATCCTGGAGAGGAACAGAACCTGAGAGTCAACAGCACAACAAAGACAGACAAATGGACAAACAGACGGGTGGACAAACAGACACACAAACAGAT
>JAOVVA010000029.1:89163-96663 GCA_028565275.1 Leiocassis micropogon | reverse complement strand
CCCGCCTCTCATCCTCAGACAGCCCCTCAATAGACCCCACCCATCTTAATAACCTTATCAGCTCTTATAACTCTTTCATCTCACCCCTCAGCCTCTCTTTATTTATTTAAATAAAGTCTTTCATCATAATTCCACCCCAACGTGATGTCACGTGATGAGTTAACACACTACACTCCGCCCCTCAGGACTTCCTGTGACAGTCTGGTGCCGAAGAAGAGGAAATATGAGAAAAACTGTGGACAGACCTGTCTCCCTGGCTGAGAACAGACTGAAACCTGTCTCACCTTCAGGACGTCCTCATCAGTAGACCTGCAGGTGACGGGGTCATCGACCTCTCGCACGGTTCCGTCCTGATCCACAGTGACCACCTTTACAGGAAGTGACACGCGCTGACCAGTAAGGATTGCTGTGTTCAGGATCTCTGTGTCCTAGAGAGATAGAGAGACAGACAGACAAAGAGAAAGTAAGACAGTTAAAAAAAGAGAGCGCATGAGAGAGAGAGAGAGAGAGAGAGAGAGAGAGCAGTCTGAATATTGCTTGGTTAGCTCTCTCAGTCTGGAGGACAAGCGTTTACACAATGTGTCCTAGAGAGATGTAGAGATAAGGATGGTGTGGACACGCAGGGACACTCTGGTGAGGTCTTAGAGTCATAATAACAACATTATTATTAGTATTATTATTATTATTATTATTTTATTACCACATTTATCTGTGGCCTTAAACATTTTATTCAGAAATGTGTTTATGTTTTATTTATGTTTATTAATTAGATTTTAGCTACACAGACTATTAGAGCCGTACCCCTCCATTAACGCTGCTTATAACAAAAATGTAAAACTTTTTCACTTTAAGAATAATTTAGTATTTAATTAAAATTTACGCCGATGGCTGATGATGTCATAAGGGGCGGTACAGCAGCCGACCAATCAGCGGTTTCACTTACATACATACTCATTTCAGATCTAATACCTACTCATCTGTTTTCTTTCTTTAAGCTTTCCACTTTTTTATTGTGTGTGTGTTTGTGTGTGTGTGTGTGTGTGTGTGTGTGTGTGAGTGTGTGAGTGTGTGTGTGCAAGGTGCATCATACAAATTAAATTTGGCATTCACCTGATGTACATGTAAACGTCTAAACTACGTAAATGTATTATAATAGTGTATCAGTCGGTGCGCACGCACACACACACACACACACACACACACACACACACACACACAGGCATGCAAAATGAATGCATTGATAAACTGAAAGGCCTTTTTAAGGAAAACACTCAGCATTTTTGCGACGATGGCATCAAACACCAAACACTCCAAATCCTGAACCTCTCACTTCCACTTCCTGTATTGCAATGTGATGAATAAATGAGCTCTTATAAATACACACACACACACACACACACACACACACACAAACCCTCTTCACTGTCGAGTGTCACAGCTGCAGCTTGACATGAATAAAGCCCAATTAATATCCTTGACGTCATGTTGCTAATCTCTTTAGCGCCATTCTGCTAATGAATTTCACAGTCATGGCATGCAGGGGTGGGGGTGGGGGGAGGGGGTATAGGACACAACCCCCCAGTGAACACACCCCTGTCCATACACACACCCCTGTCCATACACACACACACATACACACACACCCCTGTCCATACACACACATACAAAAACACCCCTATCCATACGCCCCCCTGCTCGGTGCGTTGAGAAGACGCCTGTGTTTTACGCCTGTCCCACTCCATTATTAATGCGCTTCATCACACAGAGCAACGCCAGGCTCCAACCCACACAGCAACACAGCATGATGGGATATGCCACAGACATACGGAGAGAGAGAGAGTTGTGATAGAAGGTAACAGCACTAAGGTATCAGCTGGTCACAGCTGTAGAAACCCCTGGAAAACATCATTCATACACTCTGACACGTCATGTGACATCAGCCACGCCTCCTCATTACAAAAACATAAAGAGAGTCTCTAATCATTTTTAAAAGTAGTCCAAACTTTGTGTGGTTCTGTACGGTCGGGTATCACAATCAGAATCGTGTTCTTACACACTGACATGTTTAATACATACAGAGTATATAATGAATAGAGTCTATACACACTATATGTGCTAAACATGTCATTGTGTATGAACACGATTCTGATTCTGTATACAGTATTTATTATGTATAGCGTGTGTGTGTGTGTGTGTGTGTGTGTGTGTATACAGTATATAATGTATAATGTGTGCGTATACAGGATGGGATGTAGTGTGTGCAGTAGTGTGTAGTTCCTTATGGTATAGTGTGTGTATACAGTATTTAATGTATAATGTGCATATACAGTATACAATGTATAGTGTGTGTGTATATAGTACATAGTATATAATGTATAGTGTGTGTATACAGTATATAATGTATAGTGTCTGTGTATACAGTATATAATGTATAGTATCTGTGTATACAGTATAGAATGTATAGTGTGTGTATACAATACACAATGTATAGTATTTGTGTACAGTATATAGTATATAATGGATAGTGTGTGTATACAGTATACAATGTATAGTGTGTGTATACAGTATATAATGTAGTGTGTGTATACAGTATACAATGTATAGTGTGTATACAGTATATATTATGTATAGTGTTTGTGGATACAGTATAGAATGTATAGTGTTTGTGGGTATACAGTATATAATGCAGTGTGTGTATACAGTATACAATGTATAGTGTGTATACAGTATATATAATGTATAATGTTTGTGGATACAGTATATAATGTATAGTGTGTATACAGTATACAATATATAATGGTTATGTACAGTATATAGTTTATTATGTATAGTGTGTGTGTATACAGTATATAATGTATAGTGTTTGTGGGTATACAGTATATAATGTATAGTGTGTGTATACCCTATATAACATATATTGTGTGTATACAGTATATAATGTATAATGTTTGTGTACAGAATATAGTGTATAATTATATAGTGTGTATACAGTATATAATGTATAGTGTTTGTGTACAGTAAATAGTATATAGTGTATAGTGTGTGTATACAGTATACAATGTATAATGCTTATGTACAGTATAGAAAATATAATGTATAGTGTGTATATACAGTATAGAATGTAAAATGTTTGTGTACAGTATATAGTATATAATGTATAATGTGTGTTTACAGTATATAATGTATAGTGTTTGTGTACAGTATATAGTATATAAGGTATAGTGTGTGTGTGTGTGTATATAGTATAAAAGCTATAGTGTTTGTATACAGTATATAGTATATAATGTAGAGTGTGTCTGTATACAGTTTATAATTAATAGTATGTATACAGTATACAATATAATTATACATATATACATAGTTATAATACAAGTATAATGTTTATTAGTATTATATATAGTATTACAGTATAGTATTACAGTATATAGTATATAATGTATAGTCTGTGTATACATTATATCATGTATAGTATGTATACAGTATATAATGTATAGTTTGTATAGAGTATAAAATTTATAATGTTTGTGTAGAGAATATATAGTATATAATGTATAGTGTGTATACAGTATACAATGTATAGTGTTTGTGTACAGTATATAGTATATAATGTATACTGTGTGTATACAGTATATAATGTATAGTGTGTATACAGTATACAATGTGTAGTGTGTGTATACGTTATACTGTACAATGTATAGTGTGTGTGTATACAGAATATAATGTATAGTATAGTACAGTATAGTATAGTATATTATGTATAGTGTGTGTATACAGTATATAATGTATAGTGTGTGTATACAGTATATAATGTTTGTGTACACTATATAGTATATAATGTATAGTGTGTGTATAGAGTATATAATGTATAGTCTTTGTGTACAGTATATAGTATATAATGTATAATGTGTGTTTACAGTATATAATGTATAGTGTGTGTACAGTATATAATGTATAGTGTTTGTGTACAGTATATAGTATATAAGGTATAGTGTGTGTGTGTATATAGTATAAAAGCAATAGTGTTTGTGTACAGTATATATAATATAAGGTATAGTGTGTGTGTGTACAGTTTATAATTAATAGTATGTATACAGTATACAATATAATTATACATATATACATACTTATAATACAAGTATAATGTTTATGTACAGTATATAGTATATAATGTATAGTCTGTGTATACATTATATCATGTATAGTGTGTATACAGTATATAATGTATAGTTTGTATAGAGTATAAAATTTATAATGTTTGTGTAGAGAATATATAGTATATAATGTATAGTGTGTATACAGTATACAATGTATAGTGTGTGTATACGTTATACTATACAATGTATAGTGTGTGTGTGTATACAGAATATAATGTATAGTGTTTCTGTGCAGTATATAATGTATGGTATAGTACAGTATAGTATATTATGTATAGTGTGTATACAGTATATAATGTATAGTGTGTGTATACAGTATATAATGTTTGTGTAGACTATATAGTATATAATGTATAGTGTGTGTATAGAGTATATAATGTATAGTGTGTGTATACAATATATAATGTATACTGTGTGTATATAGAATATATAATTTATAGTGTGTGTGTATAGTATATAATGTATAGTGTTTGTGAGTATACAGTATATAATGTATAGTGTGTATAGAGTATACAATGTATAATGTTTATGTAGAGTATATAGTATATAATGTATAGTCTGTGTATACATTATATCATGTATAGTGTGTATACAGTATATAGTGTATAGTGTGTATACAGTATAAAATGTATAATGTTTGTGTAGAGAATATATAATATATAATGTATAGTGTGTCTATACAGTATATAATGTATAGTGTGTGTATACAGTATACAATGTACAGTGTTTGTGTACACTATATAGTATATAATGTATAGTGTGTGTGTGTATACAGTATATAATGTGTAGTGTGTATACAGTATATAATGTGTGTATACAGTATACACTGTACAGTATAATGTTTGTGTACAGTATATAGTATATTATGTATAGTGTGTGTGTGTGTAGAGTATATAATGTATAGTGTGCAAGTGTATACATTATATAATGTTTGTGTACACTATATAGTATATAATGTATAGTGTGTATACATTATATAATGTATAGTGTGTATACAGTATATAGTGTATAGTGTGTATACAGTATAAAATGTACAATGTTTGTGTAGAGAATATATAATATATAATGTATAGTGTGTCTATACACTATATAATGTATAGTGTGTGTATACAGTATACAATGTAAAGTGTTTGTGTACAGTATATAGTATATAATGTATAGTGTGTGTACAGTATATAATGTATAGTGTCATACTATATATAGTATATAATGTATAGTATGTGTGTATACAGTATATAATGTGTAGTGTGTATACAGTATATAATGTGTGTATACAGTATACAATGTACAGTATAATGTTTGTGTACAGTATATAGTATATTATGTATAATGTGTGTGTGTGTGTGTGTGTGTAGAGTATATAATGTATAGTGTGCAAGTGTATACATTATATAATGTTTGTGTACACTATATAGTATATAATGTATAGTGTGTATACATTATATCATGTATAGTGTGTGTATACAATATAAAATGTATAGTGTTTGTGTACAGTATATAGTATATATTGTATAGTGTGTATATACGGTACATTATGTAGTGTTTGCATGCAATATATAATGTATAGTGTGTATATACAGTATATTAGGTATAGTGTGTATGTATACACTATACAATACATAGGGCATATACAGAGACAGCCAAATATAAAAGAAAAACATGTATATGTAAATTTTAATTCTACATTTATTCCTATATATATGATAATAATATGATGATATAATTAATATTATATTAATATAATATACATCATACAATTTTTCTCCATGAAGTGTATGTAAAAAAATTTTTGGCTGATGCTGTCACTATAAATTATACAGTATATTACATTTAGGCATTCGGCAGATGGCCTTATTCAGAGCAACTTATATTTTTATCTCATTAAACATCTGAGCAGTTGAAGGTTAAGGGCCTCGCTCAGGGGCCCAACAGTGACAACTTGGTGGTTGTGGGATTTGAACCTTAGACTTCTGAACCATAGCCAATACTTTAACCACTGAGCTACCCCTGACACCTGAATATAAATTATATATACATACACACACACACACACACACTATAAATAATATACTGTATATATGTACAAGTATATATTGTATACTTGTATATACAGTTATATAATGTACTGTGGAGTGTGTGTATATAGCATATAATTTACAGTATACTTAGAGCATGCATGTACAGAAGAGGAAGAAGTGGAAGTAGGTTTTATTCTATACATTATGGCGTAGTGAAATATGTTTCCTCATAAATCACGGCTCATTAGGACTCTGTGGTTGGAGTGCAGGGTCAGGTGGTGCAGAGGGGTTAGGGGCCGTGCTTAAGGGCCAACTGTGGCAGCTTAGCAGTGCTGGGTCATAAACCCCTGATCCTCTGATCAGTAACCCAGAGCCCTGTGTGTGTGTGTGTGTGTGTGTGTGTGTGTGTGTGTGTGGACTGAGCAGGTGCTGCGCCTTAGACTGAAGCGTACAACATTCACCCAGAGCTCGATGTTTCCAGAACAATCACATGTCACATTAGCAGTGTGTGCTTTAGACGAATTTAAAGTGCTAGAGTCTCAGAGGCCCTGACACACACTCGCCACTGTGAGCAGGATATACACTTCCTGTTCCTCCCTGTGGCCTGTTATCCAATTACCTGAGCCCTGTGTGTGAGATACAGTAAATCCTGAGGCCCAGATACATCACACAGACACGCCGCTGTAATTTATGGCCCTTGTTTCTCACTAAAATAAAGAGCTGTGTGCAGGAGTGAGCGTCGCATTACATCGTCTCGCATCGCATCGCATCGGAGCTCCAAGAAAGAAACAGCGCTCAGGGTCTGACCCAAAGGGGGCGAGTGGGCGGAGTCTATTCTACATCCGGCCGCTCGTTAAAGCAGATATTGGATTTCATCTCGGTGATTATCTCCGGAGGTAATGAAGAGATGAAATGGAGATAGTTTGTGTTTCATTAGCACGACTGTAACTGTGTAAAGCAACGCGGCTACATCTGTGCTTCATCTCCTCATCACCACCACTGGAAATACAGACACAGTAAATATCAGCACGCAGTAATGACATGAAGCTGAGACTGTCAGGGCTGCGTCAGGTCTCACAGGAGCCACATCGTACAGTTACAAAGCAGAAAGAACCAAAAGGTGGGGTTTTAAACACACACACACACACACACACAGAGGACTTGAACGTGAATCAATTCAAGTAACTTTAAAGCTGACTCTTTCTGCTGAGACTTTAACACTAGAAGCGCTGCGCCAGTGTCACCTACTTTTAACGCGGTTCACCGGTCATTTGACCGCCTATTGTTTTGAATGGGAAGCTGTCGCTGACACACAATGATCGCTAGAT
>JAOVVA010000028.1:15634825-15645232 GCA_028565275.1 Leiocassis micropogon | reverse complement strand
CTGGCTCTCCCTTTTAGTTATGCTGTCATAGTTAGTCCTGCCGGAGTCTCTGCTTGCACTCTGCACTAAATATACATCCACCTTACACATTGTTCGATTGTGACCAGACCTTACTGCCATCTCTCCATCTCTTTTTCTCTCTCCTCTTCTGCTCTCTCCTCTCTCTCTCTCTCCCTCTCTCCTTTTTCCTCTATCTGTCTCTCTGTCGAGCTATCCAAGTCGCTCCTGAACTGCCAGTGATCCAGACCACCTCTGCCCTCTGGACCTGTATAACTCGTCCTGGAGTCCTGCTTCTGGTTGGAGATCTTGTCGCATGGATGCCCCGTGTGTTCTGCCTGGGATGCGTGTGGTGACTGGAGATGGTTCCACTTTTACACGAAGACAGTCCTGTCCTCAACTGATGCAGACAGCTGTTCTCTGAGGACCTGTGACTTCAGTCGCTCAATAGTTCAGGACTGGAATTTCCTTCAGTCTACCTGAGCCTCCAGGAACAAACTGGACTCCATTTAATTTAAACACATCTCCTGTTATACTGAACTTCCAGTCTCACATAGTATTATGTAGATCAATCCCTGCTATCCATTATCACCCAAATGAGGATGGGTTCCCTGCTGAGTCTGGTTCCTCTCAAGGTTTCTTCCTATTACCCATACCCATACCTATTTTTCCTTGCCACTGTCACCCTCGGCTTGTTCATCAGGGACAATGTTATCATTTTGATTCATACACATTCACATTTCATACAAACTTAAATAATTCTTTTGATTATGTAAAGCTGCTTTGCGGCAATGTGAATTGTTAAAAGCGATATACAAATAAAAAGAATTTTAAAAAAATTCTCAGCATTTTTACTGGACACAATTTTGTTTTGGGGAAATTTTTAGATAAGTTTTATGTTACTGTATAAGACATACAAAATTTGACAAAAATCGATAACGTGTGGCTTCTGTGGTTCTTTTATGGCTGCATGTGAAGTGCTGCGGCTCCCTTTGGCTTTAGAAAATAAATAATGATTATTTAATTGAAATTGAATTTATTTTAGTTCATTAGTTTTTTTTAAATGTAATTCTAAATGTGAAGATTATGGTGATCTTGTTACATTAAAATAAAACATGTTTAATTTTTTGTTGCTCAAAATATGCATCACAACTGCCGATGTGTGACACCCACCAGCACACGATTTATTGAACTTTTCAAGTCCCGAACTGCATTCCATTCTGAAGTATACTTTACAGGGTGTTCACTACTCATAGTAACCACCACCCACCCTAGGTTGTGTGTAAATCT
This sequence comes from Leiocassis micropogon, assembly GCA_028565275.1. Lineage (NCBI taxonomy): Eukaryota > Metazoa > Chordata > Actinopteri > Siluriformes > Bagridae > Leiocassis > Leiocassis micropogon. Next base: position 15,643,945 of record JAOVVA010000028.1, on the reverse strand, counting down.
TTTTCTTTTTTTTATCAAAACATGCAGGCTATCACAACAAGTAGCTTCTCATTTCATATTATAAAAGTTCTTTTATCAAATTCTTTTTATCTAATAAATTCAATGTCTGATAATATAAGAAAAAAGATTTAAAAAATGACGTGTGTGTAATGTTATACTGTATAACCCCTCCAACCTAATAATGCTGAACTTTAATGTGACAGATGCTAAGCATGTGGCTCTGCTGTTTTTAATCTCGCCTGAATTGTAGTATAGTTCTGACTGTTTCATTTGGGGATAATTTGTTAGTACCCAACTGTAACCACACTGGTGGTAAGTTAAACATTGCCTTACTGTAAGCAGTGAGCTGTTTGTAAAAATGTGTTCTTACTCTGAGCTGTGGTATTGACAGTAGTTGTTTCGTTTGTCTGGCTGATGGTGACAGTAGTATTTGCTGCTTGAGGTGTCACAGCTGTGATTTTACCCCCCTTCAAGCCAAGATTCAGGGTGTCCAAATCAGACTGGTCCTGTTGAGCCACCCAGGACTGAATCACTGAGGAGTTCTCAAACAGCTTCAGATCAGCTATAGTCATTCTAAGTAGGCCTTGCACTGTGCTCACATTTAAGGCCTAAGATACACAAAAACATATTATTTTATTTTTGTTAATATTAATAATCATTTTCCCTTCTAATAACTTGAAGCTTTGATTTTAAGCTTCACAAACTAAATTGATATTTCATACCATGATGACATCCGGGTTTAGATTCAGGAATGTTGTGATGTCCATGTTGACATTCATTGTAGAAAGAGATTGTATATCCTGTATAGGAGCACCACCTAAATGCGCGCACACACACACACAGGGAGAAGTTGGTAAGTTTGAATAACATAATAAATTAGAGCTATCTCTATGGTTTTAAATTGTACCTCAGTAGGAACACTAAAAACTTAAATTTATTAAATTGTTTTCTGAATGCACCACCTCACATTTTTTCCCAATTCCACTCTTTGCTCCTTAATGATAATGGAAAGAGTATGCCCCTCCCACCCAAAAATAAGTACTACTTTTGTCCACTTGCATTCCATGGCAATATAATTGCTTATCACATTGTAAAATATAATTATTGTTCTAGGCAAATTTACAAAATTGTACATGTGCATGGACATTAATGAATTAATTTTTTAATAAATGAGCATATTATTAATATATCTGGCTTTCTGAGCAGTAGCATTTTTACCAAGGTAAGGCCTTATGAGTTGGTAATATGCTGAAGTGAGGTCCTGCCCGTTGAATGAGGACTTCCTGATCATATAAAGTGCATGTTTCTTTTCAATGGAACATGAGGACACATCCAGGGAATTTGCATTCCTGCAGAGTAAAAAAAAAAAAAATAGGAAGAACTGCTTAGAAATTCATATATGCCATAGTTTTTCAAGACAAAGCACAAAGACAAAAGGATGGCAACCTGAAGACAATATCACTAATTGGGGCAGTGGTACTCTAGCTCAGTTATTTAGGGCTTTGGGTTACTACCCAGATGGTCAGGGGTTCAAATCTGCCAAGCCGGGTCTCCTTGGCCCTGGAGCATGGCCTTTAACTCTCTCTGTTCCAGTGGCGCTGTATCATGGTTGACCCTGTGACCCCTGGCTTGTGCTAGTTTTAGTGGACTACGCAAGGCAATACTTGAAAGCAGTAGGTCTTTGCAACAACTTGGCACGCAGTGTTGCATATGCACTCTTTAGAGTTATCTCCCATGTTTCAAGGATTCTCTAAGGTTTTCCAGAATTCAATTGAATCCAGTAATATTTTTATACTTCTTTTAAAAATGGACACTGTCACAAGGATGTTTTACAAAACATATGACTTATACTGTCCTTGAGGGTACATGTTGCAAGGCTGCAAATGTGAATTCTCTGATGTGTTTTGATTTTTTTAAGGAACAGTAGTAAGAACCTTACAGCACATCTCACAAAGACTGAGGCGGTGCTATGCAGCTGCCCCTAGTCATTACCTGAATACAAAACATGGGCCTCAATGAACTCTGGCCTATGCCTGACATGGGACTAATAAGGAGGACCCATAGTGATTGGAGCAGCCTGATGTTTTGCATTCCCAAGTCCATTGGGTCAAACATTTTTTTTTCTGGACATTAGAAAAATCATTGTGGTGTCTATATTGAATGCATACCCAATCTCCACAGCAGAATTACGTATATATGGCTTGTGTTTCTTTAGGGACACAGTGAACTGGAGAGTTAAACTCTGCATTTGTGCTTGTGTGTCTATATTTATGTATGAATGTACAAGTATACTTACTTTAAACTGTCAGCAGTAATAGTTTCCAAGATATTGACATCCAAAGAACAGATGTTGGAACCAATTGTATTTATTTCAGCAGTTCCCAGAGTATGATTAGCTATGCTCAGATATCTTGTAATCACCGCATTACCCTACAAAACACACAAAAATAACTTTTAAGCAAATACATGCATATCTGAACAGTTATTTTATGTTATTTTCTTAATGTTTATTAAATAAAAAATATTACTTTAATTTTTAAGATTTGATCTTCTCTGCACCACATTGTGCCTCATACATCATGTAAATCACAGCTCTCTCTCTCTCTCTCTCTCTCTCTCTCTCACACACACACACACACACACACACACACACACACACTTCTTTATTACCATATTAGGTGTCCAGTTTCCATTATCTGAGTTCATCAAAGAGGACAGTGTATCAATCATGTTAATGTTCCACTTGCTGATGTCATCAATAGTGGCCACACGAGAAATGGAGCCCAGTAGCTCTAGCACACTGTCATTAAGCCCTGATGGGTAGATCTACACACATACACACACAGACACATGTTCGTAACTCAAACGCCATATATAATTTAACATCTGCTCACAATCTACTCTATCCTAGTGTTCAGTTCCACTGACCTGGTTTAATTTGTTCAGAATGACAATCTGGAAACTGGTGTCCACCACTTTCTCAGTGATGGCTGCCAGATTTTCTTGAAGGACACTGTTATCCAAACACAAATCAAACTGGGTGGAGTCATATCCTACAGGAAATGATTCATCTGCAATTGTGACAGTTGTGATGTTTCCAGTGGTGCATCCTGTTAAATTCAGAGAGGGAAACATTTCACATTGACAGCACTGCAGTCATAGATGTGCTCCAATGGTTCTTTTTGGTTTTATAATATTAAAGAATACCTTTAATAACAAAATCACCTTGTATTGTCTTTATGCTATAAGAACTGTTACCTGCAGCACGTCTGACTTTGGACATTTGGGAGTTGCATGCCGTAAACAAATTCTTCAATTTTTGTACTGGGGTCTTCTGATTTCTCAGTAATGGCATGAAGTATTGTAAAAATTGTATTTTTAGATCCTACAAGTCACACAAACAGAAGTTACAGAACAACTCAATTCATTGAAAAAAAAATTAGTTCTATATAAATTGGTAAAGAACACAGAAAAGGTGTAGCTAACATAGATAACCATTAAGAAAAAATGAGCACATTAACTACATTAAGAATCAATTCTGGTGGAAAAATACGTACTGAGCTGAACTGTCCCCACATGTATGAATTGAAATAGAGAGGCAGGATGCCCAACTGCTCCAGGGTCTGCATAGTCCACTTCAAAGGGTTTCTGGTTAATAACAAATAATGACCAATGGAGTTTTTGGCATACTAAACACCATACAGTAAAACTCTTTATATGCACACACAACTATATTTAAGGCGTGATGCAGTTCAAGCTTGTGATTTTACTAAAAGTTTAATTACATATAAAGTTATTCAGGTGTTTGCACCAGTTGAAAGTAAGTACTTGTACTATGTTGAACAAATTGGAAACTGAAAATTAGTTTAAATGCAAACTTTAAAAAAATGATGTCTACACCAAGCACTTTCAACATATTACATTATAATGAATGACTGAGTGACTAAACACTAGTACCATGTGTAAAATACAACATGCATTTACCAACATCTTTACTGTATATATTGTTAAAAGGAATGTTTTATATGAATAGCATCTTTAAGGTTTATGATAAATGGACATATATTCATACAAATCTAGTTCCTGTAGTGGAATTTCCAGATTTTTCTTTAAGGCCTCATTCTTACCCATAAACAGTGTTTCCACTGAGGAGCTGTGAGTTTACAGCAGTTTTCTGAGATTCAGACAGATCTCCACAGTTCTTTAGGCTCTCCAAAATGAGAGGGTCAGAGTTCTGGATGTAGGAGGAGTCCAGGGTGCAGGTCATATTCCCAAGAATCCCCACCTGATCCCTGGTTAGCTTCACACCAGAGATACCCTACAAGGTCACAAATCATAAAGGAAAGTTAAGCTGAAGTTACAGAGGCTGGTTGTGATGCATATACCTGTGTATGTTAGAGTGCTATTATGTTATTTAAGAGAACTTTCTTGCAAAGTATTTTTAACACTTGATTTTCAAAAAGTAGCTTTGCAAAAATATTGAAATTGCAGACATGAATTTTACATTTAACAATTTATCTCTAATGATCAAGCCAGAGGTGACAGTGGCAAGTAAAGCACCCTATGATGACATATGGAAGAAACAATGCAAGGAACCAGATACACATCCTTACCTAGGGGACACTAAATGGTGTGATTATAAATAATTTTCCTTTGTAACTGTGATCAAAAGGTGCTATTGTGTAGCCAGAAAATTCATTATACTATTAACATAAAATCAGTTTTGTTTAATCAGTGGTGTGTTGGTGTACACATAATTGTAAAACTGTTTAAGCCTTAAACCACCATAGCAAAATTATTTCACTAGTAAAGATTAGACATTAAAAAAAAAAATGTTAGGCTATCAATGTGGGGTATCCTCAAGTGATTTTCTGTGATACGAAAACCTACCAAGTAGACCATCAGTAAGGAATTGATATTATTTTGTATTGGCTATTAGCTATCAACTTAGGACAGGGACATGCAATTTAAATGTGCTTTAGTCTGCAGGGTTCCTTTTCTCTTAGCAGGCTGCTGAAAAAATGTAAATGTAAAAAAGTTGCTATGGTCTTCATAGCATTTTCGTTCCAATAATTCATGTGTGAAGTACGGTGGAACCTCGGATTGTGAGTAATGTGGTTTGCAAGTGTTCTGCAGGACGAGCAAAGATTTTTAATAAATTCTAACCTGAAAAAGGAGCATGTCTTGGTTTATGAATACCAAGTATCATGTATCACGCATGCGCCTCTTGTTTTGATGCCGAGCATCACGTGATCACAACTGAGCCAACAGTTTTTCTCTTTCTTGCCCTGCAGAATCGTGGGTAATCGTCTACCCTGCTCGGTCTTAGTGCGCGTCTCTTACTGGTATAATCAACATCCGTGCACGGGTGTACATTTTATTATAACACTTTGACCTCGAGTGTGTGTAAAACATCTTTTATTTTGTGTTTATATGCATGTGTGAACAGCGCGCGTGTGCCCGCGTGTAAAGCAAAAGAAAGTCTCATTAGGAAGGTTAAAGATCCATTTTATCTCTCTGTGTCAGCATGCCATTATGTGTGTGCACGCGTCATTAGACACCGTGCCCCTTCACACAAACACCCCCCCTCCTCTCACCTTCACACAAACCCCTCCTCCTCTCGCCTTCACACACACACACACACACACACACACTTTTAATGGAAACACTGCCCTGTTGCGATTCTTTAAAGGTACAGTTCAGGTTAATTTGTTTTATTTTTACTTTACAGCAGTGATTCCGTTAGTGTGCACTCATGCAAACGTCATTAGCGATGTTCCTTGTTAATTTTTCCGATAAAACAGTCCTTCCGTGATTCCCCGAGTGGCGCAATGGCAAAGTGCTCGCCCTATCATCCGTAGATTGCTGGTTTGATTCCCGGGTGATGCTGTAACCTCTTGCAGCTGGAGGTCTAGAGAGAGCTGATTGGCCGAGCTCTCTCAGAGGGGAGGGATGAGAAGTACTTTGTGCTTCCACATTAATCACGGCTCTAACAGTTTGAAAAGGCTGGCGTCACGGGGTTGGGAGAAATGCGTGATAGTCTTCGGCCCTCCCGACTGAGTGGTAGTAGTAGCCTTAATGTGGGAGCCCCCTAGTGATGGGGAGGAATTTGACACGACTAAATTAAAGAGAAAATCGGGAAAAAAAAAACAGTCCTTCCGTTAATGTGTGTGTGTGAGAGAAAAACTAAAATAAAAGAGGAGGAAGGGTTACTGTGTAAGACGAGAAAAGGGAGAGGGGAGGGTCTGATTCCTCCTCTACTCTTACTTTAGCTTCACACATAATTGGAAACACTTATCTGTTTATTTTTACTTTTTGTAAAGGTAAAGTACAGGTTAATTTGTTTTATTTTTACTTTATATTTTGTATTAATTATTTTTATGTATTTATTTTTCATGGTTGTGGAACGAATAATGTGAGTTTCTGTTATATCTTATGGGAAAATTCGCTTTAATTTACTGTTTTGAAATACGAGCACGCTTCCGGAATGAATTATGTTCGTAGTCCAAGGTTCCACTGTATTTGTTTTTTTACATTTTTGTATTGTAATAAATTGTGCAGATTGTATGTGTGCTTATTACCAGACAGCCTTGTGCATTGGCGAACAGTGTGGCAGGCTTGTTGAGGACAGCTGAAGGAATAGAGAAATCCGCCGCTCCCAAAGAAGTGAAATATGACCTGCAATTTTTCTGCACCACTTTATCATAGCTATATTACAAACACACACACAAACACACACACATATATATAAAAGCATTATTCTATATACAGTGGCAAAAAAGGTGTGTGAACCTTTCTGAATTTTATGGTTTTCTGCATTGTCATAAAACATGATCTGATCTTCATCGAAATCAAGAGTATGGACAAATATAATGTGCCTAAATAATAATAATAATAAAGTCTTTATTTATATTGAAAACTCCTAAAAAAAAAGTATGTACATGGAAAAGCTCTTGGAATCAATCCAACTCTCTAGTTGAAACTCTAGAGTTTGGATCATTGTCCAGTTGTATCACCCAACTTCTATAGAGTTTCAGCAGACATACAGACATTTCACATGGTCCTGCATAATTTTTTTATACATTTGGGAATTTATCTTCCCCTCTATGACTTCAAGCTGGCCACTGGTGCAGCAAAGCAGGCCCAAATGTTTCTTCCACCATACTTTATGGTTGGGGTGATGTTTTCATGATGCTATGCAATGCCCTTTGCACGCCAAATGTATTGCTGCATGTTCTTTCCAAACAGTTAAATTTTAGTTTTATCAGTCCACAAAACATTTTGCCAAGACCGCTGTGGAGTGTCATTGTGCTCTTTTGCAAACTTCAGGCGTTTATTTTTAGTAAGCAGCAGCTAACACCATGCTTGTTCAATATTTCACATACTGTAGACTCATGGACACAGATGTTAGTGTAGCCCATGCTAGATAGTTACCTAAGAAAAAAAAGGGAAGCCTCAACACAGTTAATTACTGCATCATCTGTGGGGTGAGCCAATCACATTGGGTGTTGTGGAGTACTGGCCAATCAGAGGCCATTTTCTTTGGGGTCCTGGAGCCGGGGGGTCGCCATTTTTTTGCTGCTCGCATGGCAACCATAGAGAATCTCTGGGCTATTGTCAAAAGTAAGATGAGAAACACCCCATTCAACACCACAGAAAAGCTGAAGGCTGCTATCCAAGCAACTTGATCTTCAGTAATGCCTCAGCAGTGCGACAAGCTGATCGCCTCCATCATGTTGCACTGATGCAGTAATTTGTGCTAAAGGAGTTCTAGCCAGTTTAAAAATTTCAGTTTTTTTGATTGATCTTATGAATATACTAATATTTTAAAATCCTGGATTATTGTTTTTTTTTAATAGGCTGTCAACCTGGCGCCCCACCATCATTTTTCATCAATTATTATTATTATTATTATTTAAACAAACCTGTAGTAGAGGAGCATGTCAGAAGGAACATCACTGAAGTCCACAGAGTCTTCTTTGATTGTGTTGTACATGCAGGTCAGCTACAACATAGAACTGGTTGACTTATACACAGTTTTATGCATACATTTATACTGTATATGCCACTGCCACACACCCTGCCACAGCATTCTCAAGACATAAAACAAACCTCAAATCTCAAACATTCAACATGTATGATGCATAATGGTGATGGAAAACTATTAAAAATGTTAAATGGTACGACAGCATTTTCCCTTCTTTTTCAGATTTTTTTCATGATTAAACCTGTCTGGCTAATGCATCTAACTTTCTTTAAAAAGTGTTGGCTGGTTAGCAAACTCGCAATATTTAATCTTATATAAAATATTAAAATTGTAATATTTCAAGAGGATTTTTTTGTTATTATTGCTGTTGTTGTTGGTGTTATTATTATTATTATTATTATTATTATTATTATTTTAAATGACAAAATGATCTCCCCAGAACACCATGTTCAAGTGTTTTATTTTTTATTTACCAACAAATAAAATAATTGTATATAATAATAATAATAATAATAATAATATAATTTTTAATGACACATCAAAGTTTTTTATTCATTTACAGTTATTTATTGAATTTGATGTCATGGAAGACAAGCAAAACAACTTAGTTCCTCTGACAATTTGCATACTTCTCATGTGTAATTTTAATTATATTAGTCCTATTAGTTCCTATGAATGAGGTGTTACTATAGAAACAAAACTGCATAAGAACAAGCTGATTAATCTTATCTGCTTCATTTAAGACTCCATCAAAATCATGTTGTTAAAGGAATTTAATCTTGATAAGTTTTACAATTGAATGATACTATAGTAGTATAGTACATTTCAAAGCACACATGACATTAAACACCAGATATAAAACTGGAATGTACCTGAGATTCTTTCAGGGAGACCTTGTGTCTGTTTGGACGTGGTCTACAGGCCTTTACAAGATTTTGGATTTTTTGCTGTGGGACAGTCGGCACTGAGGTGCAAGAAAACCCTTGCAGTACTGATGTTGACAGACTGTGAGGAGTAACCAACACACACACACACACACACACACATACATACACACACACACATTAGAATCTTACTGCTGTTGCTCACATACTGTGGACTAACCCATAGAGGAAGGGGGGGGGGGGGGGGTT
>JAOVVA010000028.1:15540576-15555250 GCA_028565275.1 Leiocassis micropogon | reverse complement strand
CCTCCACATCATTGCATTCAGTTTTTATTCACGATTTGTATAGTGTCCCAACTTTTTTGGAATCCGGTTTGTAATTGTATTAATATAAATATAAAATATATCCATATTATTTTACTGTATATTATAATTACATTATGTTACTTTCTATGTTTCCGGGACTTTTAGTTCTCCTAATGAGTGTGAACAGAGTTAATTTAGTCAGGTATAGATTCACTATAAGCAGTTATAATTATGGTTTACCTGATTAAACCACATTCAATATGTGACACAGGGCTGCAAAAAAAATTATTTTTTTGTTGTTTTTTTTGCATATGTGTCACATGTAAATGATTGAGATAAAACAAATTTTATTACTACACAAATATAACCCGAGTAAATACGAAATTATTTTTATTCAGTTTTTAAATAATGATTTTATTTACTAAGAGAAAAAATCTTTCCAAACCAACCTGGCCCTGTGGAATATGTGTATCTTAGTGTGATATTAAAATTAGTTTGATGATCTGAATCATTTAAGTGTGACAGATATAAAGCAGTAAACAGTATTTAATGAAACAATGTCTATAATCGGTGTGATGAGCCTTTGCTTAGACTTTACTCTCAGGCACAGTGTGTGTGTGTGTGCAGGAAATGAGCTGCTTAGTCTGACAGACTAGAAGTTTGACGAGTGTGTCACACATGCTGCTTTTTTCATGCAGTAAAACCCAGAAGCGTTCTTTCTTTTTTCTAAAAAGTGCTCTTTAACATCACATGCTGCTCTTTTTTCTGGCCTACAGATATTTTCCTGTAAGATTTTTATTTTATTTCTTTTTAGCTGGAATACTAATGTTTGAAAACCAGGACAAATAAGTCACAAACTGAACATCTATAAGAAAGTTTATACGAAAAAATTAAAAAAAGGTGTGTGAGACACTTGCACAGTACTGTGTATCTACTGTGTGTTAGTGTTAGCTCAGTGAAGTGAACCTCTCCATCTTACACACACACTTACAAGTCCACACACTGATTGTCTTGTAGCGCGACAATTCAATAGAATTAACTCCTTTTTTTGTTTTTTAGATTGTTGGTTGTCTTCAGAAACCACAATCTATTTTAAAAACAGAAAAACGCGTTCTACCAGTTACTGATGATGTGATCAGTCTAAAGTTCAGCCCAACATGTCCATAACTCCACAGTGAAATGCTTTATTAGGGCAGTTTTTTGTTAGTAGTCTGTGGTCAGAGCACAGGTCAGCCATTACCCAGCGCCCCAGAGCAGACAGTGTTAGGGTTTAATACAACTTATCAACTTCTTTTAGACATCTATTAGCTGATGTAGTGTTGTAATAAAACTCACATCTTCTTCTTCTGTAACTGGAAATTAAATTGAGGAAGAGATTCCATCCGCCTTCGCAGCACAACTGACCTCAGTGAGATATTAATCAGCATCAGCTCAGGACTTATTGTACAGTGAAACAAGACCCGACGCTCTGAAGGTCACCGCCCCTGTGTGAGTTCCTGTAGTTGGCTGTGAAACAGCTGTATGAGGTGTACTTAGAGACGCAAGGTTAAAACTCTGATGTAGAAATGGACCAAGTTAGTACAAAAGACAAAAATGAGAAATAGAGCAGCTGGAGTGTCAGTTACAGGTTACTGAGGAACACAGAGGTGGAGGAGTTTACTTCCTCCAGGACCTGTAACCTACTGATCTCTGTCGCTGCTCTTTCACACACATTCACACTCTCTTCTATTTTAAACCCATTGTGGTGACAAATACACCACTCTGAATAAACACACACACCTGACTGTACGGTGATGTTAGTGAAGTGGTCACTGTTCCAACAAATAATTCATTTATTATTCCTTCTCTCTACCGCTGATCCTGGTGCCAATCCATCAACGGTGCACACACACACACACACACACACACACACACACATCAATCAGCCTAATCTGCATGTGTCTGGACTGTGGGAGGAAACCAGAGGAAACCCTCAAAGCACGGGGAGAACGTGCAAACTCCACACTCATGGACCTTGTGGCCACATTGTTGCCTACTAATGATTAACTTGAATCTGATGTATGTGAATAGCATTTTTAATTAAGGAGATTGTGACAAAGCAGCTTTACAGAAATAAAAATTCTGGATATAAATAAAATATTGATATATTTAAAGCATGTACAAATGTATAGCTTCATCTGTTTGTCTTAGTGTGCGTCTCAGTTTGTGACGTTCTGAGATGAACATGAGGAAGAAACCTTGAGGAACCAGACTCAAAAGAGAACTCATCATCATTTAGGTGATACCAGCTAGTGAGAGCATAAACCCAGCCCTTCCTTAAGTGTGTGCTCTGAGGTCTAAAGTGTTGTCCACTGTGTTGAGGTTACACACTAATCACTGATGCAGACTCGTGATGAAACCTTCTGGTGATTTCAGTCCTAAAGCAAACAGAGCGACTGCAGACACGTGCAGTTAAATAACTTATACACTAAAGAGGAACCAATCTTACAGAAACCACTAATGGTCACGAGTCCACACTTGTGCTAAATTCTACTGTACAAAATATAAAGGCATGTTTAGGAAAGTGTGATTTTAAACATGAGCTCCATCACTGAGTTTAAATAAAAAACTAAATAATTTCCTTTTTTAAAAACAATATTTAAGCTGAAATATGACAGTTGATGCGGGAAATGGCGGTTGCATTTATGAAAACCTTTCAACCCACAAAGAGGAGTAAAACTGAGAGAAAAGCCTCTGTGTGGAGACACACGTTTACACTCTTCCTGTTTTCGTCTAATTTCTTTTTTCTCTCTGTCGCTTTTAAACACACGCAAAGTTAAAGACCAAATTAAACCTGAACCTGATGATTTAACTTTTTTTTTACTCTACTGTGTGTGTGTGTGTGTGTGTGTGTGTGTGTGGTAAAAACAGTTGAGGATGAAAAGTGAGGATCTTAACAGGAAGTGGAGTTTCATATCAACACAAGATGAAAAACTTCAGACAGTTAACACGGTTTAGATTCAAATAAAAACGTTAAAGAGGAAAAAACCTTCTCACCGCAGAGCAGCAGGACGAGCAGCGCCATCCTCCTCAACCTGGAACACACTGATCTCTCTCTCTATCTCTCTGAGCGTCTGTGTGTGTGTGTGTATTAGGTGACAAGAAGTCAAAATAGGAAGTAAAATTTTCACTAAAGCCCTGAGCTGAAACTCCCAATTATACCTCAAAACTAAACAATCTTACACACACACACACACACACACACACACAACCCCACCAACACACACACACATGCATTTAGTGTTAGTACACGTCGTTAACAGTTAAAGAGTTTGTAGAAAGAGTTAAAGGTTAGAGAAGTTAAAGATTTGGATTGTGTCTCTTTGAGCTTTTTGAATGACTGTCTGTCAAGTACCGTTTAACTCTATTTGGTTCCAAAGTGTACTTTAAATATAATCGATCAATTTAATAAATATATCAAATCCCTTTTCAAGGTCCATGTTTGATGAGACATGTGTTCCTCGGTTGCAGTGCTTTCTCAGGATGCTGCACTTGGCTGGTTTTGCCTCCAGTCTTTACGTCTGATGACTGAGGACTTGCCCAGTGTCCCCACTGCTCCTGTTCCCTCCTGTCCAAGTCCTCAGCCTCACATCAGTCATTACATTCACATTTCATACAAACTTCCATAATTTTTATGATTGTGTAAAGCTGCTTTGTGTTAAAAGTGCTATACAAATAAAATTTGGTTCAATTCTTAATAATAAAATAACTTCAGATAACTTCCTTTCTTGTAAAATATTACAAAACCTAAACTCTGGCTGACCTTAAACTGAAAGATAAAATATTAGTGTAGTGGTTTACGAGTAGTGTGTGTGTGTGTGTGTACAGGAAGATGTGGTAATGGAAGGGTGTATGTTTCCTGCATTGTAAGCACACACGACACACATTTACATCATCAGACAGACACCCTCACCCAGCGCTCTTTACATCAGTCTCATTTATACTGAAGAGCAGCTAAGGGCCTCGTTCAGGGGCCCGGCTGAGGGTAAACAGCCTCGTTCAGGGGTCCAGTGTTCACAGCCTGGTGGTGGTGGCTAGTGACCTTCTAACCAGAAGTCTAACAAACACACCCATTCATGTAAGGACAACCACATCAACGTTTCACACACAAACACACACATACTGCACTGCACATGCCGTGTTATTTCCAGCACACTTGCTGTAGATGTTTCTGGACAAGCATGAAAGCAGTTTGACCAGAAACCTGGAGAATCAGGAGGTGTAGAGCTCGGGAGAAGCTGTTTATCCTCAGATCGTCTGGATCTTCCAGTTCAAGGATAATTTACACCCTTTATACTGATTTTATACACTCGCTCACGCTACACCAAAATCATATGAATATCATTTTCATATATATATTATTTTCAATAATCATAAGAAAAATAAGGATAAAAGAAAAACTAATTACAAACTGAGAGACTTCGCTTGTGCTAACAGACACACACACAAATGGCACTAATGAGCGCAGAACTGTGAGAAAACAGGAAACTTTCAGCACATTTGCAGATACACATTCACACATCTGCACACGCTGCATAATTTCCATCACACCTCTGATTACACACACACTCAAACTCACTAACACACACAGAGATGCATACTCACAAATACACACACGGACACACACTCAGAGACAAGCACTCACACATACACTTTGAGATGTGTACTCACACACACACACACACACAAAATCCTAAAAACACTAAGACACACTCAGAGGTGAGCGCACACATACACCCACACACACACACACACACACACACACACATACAGTATACACACAGACAGTGCATAAATATTCCCATGAAGCAACTTCCGTTTCGTCATAGCCCTGTTGGTCTTTACACAGAACTAACATGAGTGTGTTTCTGCACTGTGTGGTCTCATAATGAAACCTGTTAGGGTTAACAGAGCTCCCGCCCAGACCTCGCTAAATCTCACACCCAACCAACATCTGGCTCAGCGCAAACATCTGACACATGCAATGCTCTCTTAATCCTTACCATTATTATCATTATTATCATTATTATTATTATTATTATTGTTGTTGTTGCTGTTGTGTGCGAGTTTACAGACAGACAGACAGACAAACACACACATACACAGACACACACACACACAGGAACCATGTGGGAGGAAAGTCAAACACACAAATAAATACACAAAAATAAATCATGGCAGTGTGACAGGTACAAAATGTTTAAATAGCAGACTGCTAAATTCATACACACTGTAAAATCCTACATACTAACACACTAACAAACTAATAAGTATCCGGAGTATTGCTTGCAGTTTGTCTCTTCTGGGTGTGTAGTCACTGCTACCATTCTCACGTCTGGGTGTGTACCGACTTCTGCAGTTGTCATGTCTTACTGTAAACACAGGCTCGTTTATCTTAACCTCTATATAATACTGGACATGTTACTAATAAACATTACCAACATAACAGAGGGGCTTAAAATGTATACACACTTCAACAGTTGTTATCTGTGCCTTCTTAGAACTTGATGGCAACAGTGTGTGTGGTATTATGTTTCCTCTGAAGTGGGCAGCATTTACTCAGAGCATTAAGCCCAGAGTTGTGTAGTTTCCCATGTGCCACCAGGGCAGCTCTGACCCTCAGGGCATGGCTCCATAGGGCCTCTGGAGGATGCTGTGGTGTCCGGGGGCCTTGGGCTCTTTGGATGCTGGGCCCTGGTCATGTTGCATTGCCTTTCTCCAGTAATTTGTGCTACATTGGCTTTTCTGTGGGATCAGACCGGATGGGCTGGCATTTGGTCCCTGCGAGTTTGGGTGAGCCTCAGGTGAAGCTGTCACTGGCTTACTGGGGTATAACTGGCAATCAGTGTTAATGTGTGAGTGTTATGGCTGGTCAATGTATACATATATAACTGAGGAAGTAAAAGAAACGTTTGTACATTATAATTCATTACACACCTTCAGAAGTACCAACAGACTTCTGCTGTCCAACTATGTCTGGACTAAACAAAAAGAAATAGAGAGAGAGAGAGGTTCAAGTATAACTGTATGAATCTTTTTAAAGCCTGTTGTCCTCCATGTTGTCCTCAAAACTGTCCTTCACAGAGAAAGAAAAGCAATAATTCTGTTCATTTAGATGGACAGATTAACAGGAATACCTAAAGAACAGAAAATTCAGGACAGTCGGATGTTTCAGTTGCAGAGTCATTACCCCATGAATCTTATTGCAATGAATGAAAATGGTACTATCAGCACATGTAAAGTGCTTACAAATGTAAACACTCATGTGCTTAGTCCTGAAACCTTTGCAGCATCTCACAAGTCTTCTTAGCTAGAATGTCCTGGATTTTTTTCACTCTGCGCTCAGACACAGGTCTCACGTAGCTGTCAGGCAGCACCACTGCCATGCCGTCCTGCACTTCCCCCATTATCAGCAGGGGGCTCTCTTCCTGCATAGTGATGTTGGGACATGGACAGCTCCAATCCATGTGGACCAGTGTGACCTCAAGATATCGAGCCTTGAACTGCTTTAGGCCCATCTTTTCATCCCACAGTACCTGCTCCAGACTGAAGCGAGCAATTCCTGTGTCCAGGTCCTTGATCAGCTCTGTGAGACGGCCCACGATGACAAAGTTGCTGCGGCACAGACTAGGCACCAGTCTACCCTTTGGCCTGCAGCTCATGCATGGTCGTGATCTTTGATGTGGGCAGCTCGTCTGGCACTCTGCCCTGGAGTGGAAGTTGTTACTGTTCCCACGGCAACCTCCATAGACAAAGGCCTGGCATTGCTTGGTGACAGCATTGTAAGCCCAGCGGGGCTCCCAGTTCCTGCAGGGTCCTTGAACAGCTGGAAGGTTGCACACGGTCATCTCCTCATGCTCACAGGATGTTTGACACTCTTCATATGTCTCAAACCTGTTCCTCCCATGCAGACACCCTCCATGTGTAAAGGGCTGGCAGGAGCCAAGCACAGCATCGTAATGCCAATCCACATGGCTCTCACCACACTTTCCTCGTTCTACACTCAACAAGCAGTCAGACGGAGAAAATGGCTGCTCAGAAAGGTCCGTTCCCCCGTCAGTGTCTTCAAAGTCGTCACGTTCATCACGCCGAACAACTGAAAGAGGGTAATCAGCACGCAGAACACCAACAGAATTGCGAGCAACGCAGGTGTAGATTCCTGTGTCAAACACCTGAGCATTGTACACAACAAGCTGTCCGATGTTTGTGATTACAACATTACCATACATCTGATCTGGCCTCATGAGCTGACGCTCTGATTGCTTTTCCCAAGTGATGTCAGGCTTCGGATGTCCAATCACATCGCAGTGGAAGCTGACGGTTCCTCCTAGGTAAACAATCCGGTGCTGGGGGTTGGAGTAAAGAGTAGGAGGGAAAGGGGCAGAGGAAGTGGGTGTGGGTGGGACTGTGGTGTCTGATGGGGTGGGGCTTGCAAACAGATGATATCGGCATGTGACCACGGTCAGTGTCACACCCTGAACACAGGCCTCCGCATCCATGTAACACCGGTTAAAGTACGTCAAGCCATCAGAGGCACAGGTAAAGCTGGGCTCACTCTCACAGCGATCCTGACACTTACACACAGGTTGACCCGCCCACATCACACACACCGCCCCCTGCTGGCTGCACAGGAAGCCATCACAGCTGGCGCCACCCTCGGTGGACACATTTGTATCTGGTTGGGCATCAGGAGCAGCAAGTGACAAGGAAGAATCATCTGAGAAACGAGCCGCCACGCAGCTGAGCAGACCACACACGTTTGTGCAACATTTTTCAAAGGTGGCACAGTCCTGTAACAAACACACACACACAAACACAGATTAGTATGTTTTTCAAGATTCTGTACATTCTAAACTAACAGGTTTTCTGTGAGTGTGTGATGATAGCGTTGTAGTCAAGACCCCTAGCAAAAACTAGGGGATTCTGAGGAATACCAAAATACCAGAACAGTGTGAATTCACATAGGGCATTATCATATCTGCTTTTAACTCTGTGTCTGATGCTGCCCTGTGTATCCTGCATGTTTGGTTCACAGCTTGTGCATGCCATCAGAAATAACGTGACACACAAGATGCAATCGCATGTAAATGGTAGGGCAGTAGGGCAGTGTAATCAGTCAGCACGTCAAAAAATGGCAGAAAGTTTAAAGTTGAACATTCCATTCAATTCAATTCAATTCAATTTTATTTGTATAGCGCTTTTAACAATTGTCATTGTCGCAAAGCAGCTTTACACAATCAAAAGAATTATTTAAGTTTGTATGGAATGAAAAAAATTAATGGTGTAAAATGCACAGAAAACAAAAGTTTATAATATGGTTGCAAGGTTTGATGATTAGGCCCAATCACCTGCGCCATCGCCATCCGGGCGCACCAGAAAGATAGTAGGCGTTTTGAAAACAACCCAAAATAACCCACTTCCTGTTGCATAGAAAAAGTCATGAAAATCAGCACATACATCAAAGCCCTGGATAATTGAAAAAAAAATAAAAACAATAAATAAACTGCATAAATAATTAAAAATAAATATAGTTGCAAAGTAATGATGATCGGGCTCAAGCACTATCGCCACCCAAGCGCACCACACAACCTGGTTATGTTAAGACCTCCAAAACCACCACACAACCAATCACAAGTCTTATCAATAGGACTTATGTTATAGAACTTGGGCTCTAAAAACAATATATAAATGTAAATAAAAGCTGTGTACCATGTTAGAACACAAATTTGTACAAACACAGCCAGGACATTAAGTCAACCAGGTTTCTCAAAAAGAGGGATGATTGATATCATATAAGATGGTATGAGATCATTTAATATACTTTTACACAGATAATAAAAATCATGATATTTTTTCATTCGGGTGTAGGAAACACTGAGCAACTGAGCAAGTTACAGAGAGAGGAACTCATAACTCTCAAAACACACAAGCATTAAAGTATGACTGGGTAAAACATTATCTGTTTCATCTGCAACTACAGCGATGGACAAAAGTATTCCGACAGCATTTGCCTTGTACTATACTGTACTTCTCTCTGTGCAAAAACAGGTGATGTCACTTTTTAGTTAAAGACTTGAGACTGAAGAGTTGTGCTGATTAGGATCAGCTGGTTTAATCAATAGATGGAACAAATATGTGGGAGGACGTTTACTTTCTGAAGCCGGGGTGTCCACCTCTGCACAAAATGTCTTACCCGAGAATCCTCAAGTGAACTGTGAACTTCTGTGGCAAATTTCTCTAAATGATCTTCAGGAAGTGATTAAGCGTAATGGATTGATCGAGTGACACCAGAGTACTGCAAAAATGTCCTCTTCATCTCTCAACCAAATGGATTTTGTGAATGTTATCTAAACATAATAGCTACCTGTATTTCAGAGCGCTAGTTTAAACTACTTCACAGTTAGCCAGACGCTCATGCTACTTTAATGTAGTTAACATACAGTACACTGAGGAACGCAGCGCACGCAGTCTTAGCTTTGTCAGAGACTGAAGGGACAGGACATGTGGTGACAACCTCTTGTTCCTACATTACCTTTTTGCTTGTAAGGAATAATAAGACAGCCCTCATTAAGCTACATAGCTAACGTATATAAAGTTAATGACAGCTCTGACTAACAAACACTAGACGCCGGGGTAGCGCTGCCTCACGGAGAGGGAGAGAGCTAGAGAAAAAAAAGCATCAGGCAGATCTCGAGTACTACTAAACATACACACACACACACACACACACACACACACACACACACACACACACACAAAAAGGGAAGGACAATGAGGATGTGCTTCTTGCTGATCACTCTTCTGGGCTGACAGTGGACAGGACACATCACATGATGAGGACAGTGAAGTCTTACACTTGGCTTTTCAGAAATGATGGAGATGTGCATGAGGAGATCACCGCTTCAGTTCTACAGATACAAACGAGCAGTGTGTAAAGTGTGTTGCTCGTGAGAGTCACAGGAGCAGAGATGGTTGACGTGTGAAGAGCAGATCTGAGATAAAATTAGAGGAAGAGTTTTCAACATTCTGTTATCTGACTCCAGGAAGTGCCCTCTGTTTTATACTCTCTCTCTCTCTCTCTCTGTGTCTGTGTGTGTTTCATGGGTGTGGTGACTACTTCCTGTTGTCGGCTATGTTCTTCAGGAAGCTATAAACAGCCTTTCACCAGCATTACATTTTCTACTTTATGTTAACAAGACAAAAATATTACAACTTATCATGTTACTGAGAAACTGTGTAGAAGCGCAGACTTGTGTATGCTGACGATAAAGCGAGCTTAAAGATACAGCGTTCACTCTGTTACTGAGTGCTGTTTCTGAAGAATCCTTCCACAATCTACATCCGTCAGTAACGCAGTCAGTTTCTCCGGTGCCCACGAGAAAGAGTTTGGCCCCCACCTGGTTTATAACAATTATCATAGTAATAAAATCATTTGTTTTCAGCCAATTATATCACATCAATACGAGAGTTAAACACATCAGTCTGTCCAGATTGTTTAAGGTTGTGTACTCCACTACTAATTTCAGGAAATGCTTAATTAACAAATCTCTTAATAAACCAAAACACAGAACTTATAATCCAGGCTAAAGATTTAGGTGAGACAATACACAAAAAACAAGGCACTTTAATAAGAACACTGATAGAAAATAAATAAATCTAAATCAGACTGGAAGCAGTTAATGTAGGACATGTAAACTCGCTGAGAAATGGCAGCTAAGCCAAATTAAAGGTCCTGCCCGTAAACAGGCAGTAGATGCAGCCACATTGATGTGGGTTGGCCACAAGTTGGTCCTTGATGTGCTAGAAAAAATTAATTGGGTGCTGGGCTGAAGCTTAGAATGCTGGAATATAGACTGGGCATCTGGTTTGAGCTTGGCATGCTTAAAGTGGGTGCCAGGTTGGGACATGATTAGGGCTAGGAGCAGGAGCGCCTACTTAGTGGGAATTCAGCTTGACTGGCACTGAGCAAGACCACAGGACAGTTAATGTCTCCTTTTGGACAACTGACAAGAATCTGACCAGGATTGGGCTACAACTCAAGACAGGAGATGCTTCTTCTTAGACCTTTGATGAGAAGGTAACTGGGGGTGACATGGGACAGAAGAGATCAGTTCCTGGGCTTATAACCAGAGTTTGACAAGAGAGAAAGGCAGGACATGATTCTCAGGCAGAGTTACTACCAAAATGTCTCTAAGCCATTTGGTGGTGGTGCCAGCACGACATCCTTAAACCCAGGGACAGCATTAGAGATGTGCCAAGCTATCTTTGTAAAACAGTGGAAAACCCAAGCCTGTCACACACAGCTGGACTGTCCAAATCTAGTCTGAGGTGTCTAATCAGCACTGTGCACTCTCCACTTACCCACTGCATGATGGCGATCTAGCTTACTGTCAGAAACCCACAGAGACCAGGATGTAAATTCAGGCAACACTCATTGCATACAACGAGTATCTTAATAAATGAAAACAAAACAATAAAACAATGAAAACCAAAATGGAGAGCCAGTGTCTCATAAACACAGTGCTTATAATGTCCTACAGACAGGCGGGTTTAATATTAAAGCTGGACACAAAGAGACAGGACACTTATGATGAATAGACAAGGAACTCCTGAACCAGGAAGTAGCAGATCTATGACCTGTGAACTCTGAGGATGCTGGGAAACGGTAAAATAATACAGATCCTCAACTTTAAACAAGTTAAAACAAGAAGAAGTAGAAGACGAAGAAGGGTAAGGAGGAGGATGAGGGTGAGCGATGAGCCTTGCAGTCTATTTTTCACAATCTCTGGTGGATATTTCTGTAATCATAAATTTTCACAGAGGCTCTGTGTGATAATCTAATGATAACTTATCACACAACGTTCTCTAGCGGTTATTTTTAGGTTTTATTTTTAGTTTAGTTTTTGATACTGGAGTTCAGCATGAACACTCCAATGTAACTGTGATCTGATGCATTAATGACTCATACACATAAAAAAAACTATAAAATCTTTAATGATGCAATGATTTAGCAGTTTTTATCTCTTACATGTTTATTAAATGATACAGTTTTGAATATCAGATTCATGGCTTGTGTTATTTTATGTACACAATTAAACAGGTCACTCGAGAAGAACGTGGACTGTGTGCTGATTATTTATGATTAATAATCCTTAAACGTATGAATATGTAAAGTAAATAATGAGGTGAGTAAATAATAATGTGGAATGTTAGGGGAACGGTAGGGAAACATTCATGAAACATTAATAGAATGTTAGGGGAACAGTAGGGGAATGGTAGGGGAACATTAATGGAATGTTAGGGGAGTGCTAGGGGAACATTAATGAAATGTTAGGTGAACGGCAGTGGAACGTTAGGAGTGTTAGTGGAGTGTTAGGAGAACGTTAATGGAATGTTAGAGGAATTAACTTAAAGAAGGATGTGCTCTGAGATGAGGTAGTGTCAGCCGTGTCAATCGTGAACCCCGCTAGCCCTCCCAGAACCCATAGAGAATGCACTGCAGTGCCTCACTCTCTACAGCACTTAGCCCATCCTTATCCAGGAGACTTGGGGCACTAGACACACACTCACACACTGTGGGGAATTTGTACGCACCAATTAGCTTACTCTGTAGGTGTTTGGAAACCAGAGGACCCAGAGGAAACCCACCAAGAACACCCACGCCCACACACACACACACACACACACACACACACACACACACACACAATAGTCCACTCTTTAACCTGTTGGTGTGGTGCGTCACTCAACCACCCTGGGGAACAAACCGGCCATCAGAAATCATCAGAACTGTAGATTACAGCTGCTATAAAGCCTGAGAGTTGTGAAGAACAGCATTAGATTAGAAATAACTGCATCACTAAAGAAACCTGTAACCCTTATAAATTATAAATACCTGACTCTCATAAATACCTGGGAGTTCATCTGAACAGCAAACTGGACTGGACAGGCAATACAGACGCAATCTATAAGAAAGGACAGAGCAGACTCTTTCTGCTGAGGAGACTGAGGTCTTTAGGAGTGCAGGGAGCACTAGTGAAGATGTTTTTCACTCTGTAGTGCCCTCAGCCACGCTGATAAAGAAGACCAGCTCAGGTCTGGGGATTCCCCTGGACACTGTACAGGAGGTGTGAGAAAGGAGGAGGGCAGCTGATCTATCGTCACTGCTGGAGGACGACTCTCACCCCCTGTATGAGACAGTTTTATCTCTGAGCAGCGATATCGAGGGGCTTTTCTCCTGCTGCTATTACACTGTACAATCACTCTTAAATAATGTTACAATATTACCATTTTACAATAGGTACTAGTTACTAATAGTTAATATCTTAAATATAGTAATACTATCTGACAATACAGTTATAATATCTTCAATTTGTGTGCAATAGCAATGGTGCAATAACACCATATTGAAATTGTGCAATATTACCCTTGTGTAATTTGTTGGTGCTACTGCAATTTAAAGTTTAAAACTGCAACTATTGTTTTGCTTTTCTTTTTCTTTTGTATTTATACAATGTACTGTCCCTATTTTTTATTAGTAAAATTTTTTCTTTGCTGCTGTAACAAAGAAAGTTCCCCACTGTGGGACAAATAAAGGTATATCTTATCTTATCTTAACCCTTTTAGATTTACAGAAAATTTAGATTTGCGACTCATTAGTGCCCTCCAGTGACCTGCAGCATGTTACTGCATTATAATCATGAACACTTCATGTCCAGAGAAGCGCAGTTCGTTCATAAAATATGACATCATGGACATCACACTGACGTAATGATGAGATGTGCAGACAGTCCTGCAGAAACAGAAATATAGTAAATATATCGATCAACAGAAATAATGACGGTAGATATTGGTTGACGACATTTTTTCCTGTGACTGAGACGAGACGATGACGAGACAATGATGAGATGATGGCGAGACAATGATGAGACGATGACGAGACGATGAGACGTCACAGATCTCAGTGAACAGTGACAGTTATAAAATCAGCATGTGATATTGTTGACAAAAAAGGACGAGATTAAATGTGGTTTACAAAAATAAAAAATAATGAAACATCTGACTTTATTTTCATCAACATATAATTTCCGTCCAATCCGCTGTGATACGGTGTTTATTCAATACGGCGAGAGCAGCGGTGTGTGTCCTGGGTATCAGGAGTAGGTGTTCGCGCGCAGTGACGAGACATTACGACCTCAGTCGTCTTTAACTCCTCATCATTAAAGCGATTTTACTGGGCCGAAGACAAGAGACGACATTTGGGTCCATTTTCTTCATATTGAACCAGAGGGGAAAAGCCGATGCGTCGTAATATCGGAGGGGGAACAGTGGGGGAACACAATCACTGGGAAAAATACCACAAACCTGAAGAGACGCATCAAGACATCCCATAATAATCCCCCAGTTTTACAGCCTCTCTGTAGTGATTATGATTTATGTTGTGATGTAATTTATTTTATTGTTAAAATGTTGCCAAACACAATAATCTAATAGATCAGTAAATGATTGAGACCCAGAGGAGCTACAGAATCACTACAACAGTCCGAGTGTGTAAATTTATATTACAGTTTTTTTGGATTGCTTACACACTAAAATTAAAAGTAGTACACTATTAGCAAAACCTTACACTCAAGAA
>JAOVVA010000028.1:15485743-15495865 GCA_028565275.1 Leiocassis micropogon | reverse complement strand
CTATATCTACTGTATCTACTCACTACTGTATCTACTGTATCTACTCACTACTGTATCTACTCACTACTGTATCTACTGTATCTACTCACTACTATATCTACTGTATCTACTGTATCTACTCACTACTGTATCTACTCACTACTGTATCTACTGTATCTACTCACTACACACACAACGCTGTTATTAGCAACCAACCGGTTTTAGATTTTCACCTTAGAATAGGTAAATATATAAATAAATTAATAAAGTCATCTTTAAATATTAATGCTAGCAAGGTGACAACCAAGCTAAAGAGCTAGCCATGGCTGCCAGGCTCCAGATGACTATGCTAAGCTAATCCACACAGGTTAGCACACATAACCTTCAGACTAGGACTCTGTACCGGGTCTCAGACCAGAAGTAGAATAAGTTTACCTGAGGACTCAGGGCTGTTTAAAGGGAGCAGACATTAACCAGGTGTCACTACAGCCTTTAGCTCACATTCAGCACATAAGCTAAGCTAGGCTAACAACACAGAGACACACCTGAGCTACGTTCAAGTGCTCTGACATTCTCACATCCACCTCACTGTGACGTCACTGCTGCTCTCTCACACCCCTAGTGACCAAGAGGGAGTGTGATTCTGGAGCGAAACACATACTGTATATACTGTATATAGATATTAAACAGAAATATGTCTCACAATCTTCTTATTTATTCTTGTTGCACTAAATTCAACTATCAGATGTGTTTATTTCACAAATATGTTATTATTATTATTATTATTATTATTATTATTATTGTTGTTGTTGTTGTTATTATTATTATTATTCCTATTAGGGCCCAAGCTCTATGACATCATAGTATTCGAGGGCTCTCTTTTTTAAGGATTTTATTTTAGTGTTGACAATCATGGGGCCCATTTTCATTCTTCTGTATTTACAGTTTACGACGTGTAGAATTAATAACCCAGACTCACAGCAACATTACTGCTGAATAAAACATTTATTATTATTTTAAGATCTGCTGATTGTTCTAGTTTATTTAGAGTTCACCAATCCTGGTCACACACACACACACACACACACACACACACACACACACACATGTCGTCTCTCAGTTCAGAGAACCCCCCTGTCCGGACCACTGACTGTGTGTGTGTGTGTGTGTGTGTGTGAGGGTTAAAGTCCCTTTACTTTAAACTGAGCTCTGTTTATATTTATGTTTATTCACTGTGTGTGATTTAAATATATAAAGTGTGTGTTTTGTTTTATCAGTGCCTACATTTAGTTTATTTTATAATGTTTTATTCCTTTTAAACTCAGCCTTGAAGGTACTTCATGTGGACGATATGTTTTTTTTTAAAGAATGATGTAAATATTTAATCATCAATAATTTCAAACTTAGTTAGAATTTTAAATAATTTTTCATTAAAGAAAGAAACTGAAATGAATAAAAGAAAGCCATGAAATAAAAATTAATATACTGTTTTCCTTATTTTTATTTCAGTTGTTGTATGTTGATCTCTCACTGATTAAATGTTCAGCAGTAGAATGTGTTCAGGACTCAGACTTCAGTCTCTTAGCAGTAAAAATATAGCTTTGCGTTGACTTTTATTTTGAAATATGACGTCACACCGGAACCGGAAGTGTGAGTTTGTGGTATCCGGATTGACTCGAGCTTCACGGGGCGCTACACCGCTGCACTCTGGGTAAATAAACACATCTAACATAAACAAAACCTACATTATTATTATTATTATTACTTTAGATGTTAATAAAGTCACAGCGATTCTGTGTTTAATGACACACACACACACACACACACAGAGCTGTCTTTATCAGGAGGTGAAGCTTCTGGCTTCACTGCGTGTGTGTTAATTAGCGTTAGCTCACTGCTAGCTGTAACACACACACTCACACTGTTTATTCCAGAGTAATTGTGTAAATAATTTAAAATTCCTCATTAAAGATGAATTATTCAGTTAATAATATCATTTAAAGGGAAGTGTGTGTTTGTGTGGGGGGGATGTATTATTATTATTATTATGATTATTATTATTGTTATTATTATTGTTATGATTGTGTTGAGTACAGTGTGAGTATAACTCTTTAACACGACCATGTGTTCACATTGACGAGACATAAACTCAGTTCTCTCAGCTTTAACTCTTCAGTTCATTCACATTAGTTCTTCATGAGGAGGTCACGTGACCAGGTCGGGTTATTTATAGATTAGATTTAAAATCTGATTCCACTGGATGGAGATTTCTGAGATCTCATAGACGAGAAATATAATGAAATAAGAACTGTCATAAATTTGCTAATGATACACTCACTCTCTGTCATGTAAATAACCGTGTGTGTGTGTGTGTGTGCGTGCAGTGATTACCCCATCAGACCCTCCCGTGGTCTGTCGCTCCTCTTACCTGTCACAGGGTTTAAGTCTCGGTGCCATGAGACACGCAGGGTTCTTCATCCACGCCAGAGAGGAGGAGAAGAGCTGGACAGAGACGGAGAGAGAGAAAGAGACAGAGAGAGAGACGGGGAGAGAGGGGGGCGCGGCGCTGAGCGGAGAGGAAGTGAGAGACTTCTACCAGAGTCTGTTTAAGGACCAGGATGGAGCGAGGACGGAGAGACGCCGAGGGAGAGCAGGACGGAGTGAGCATCCTTATTAACACACAGCCGACCATAAACTTGTTTTTATTGTCTGAAACTTGTTTTATTTTAATCTAAAAGCAATGCAGGTGATCAGACTCAGTGTGGAAAGTGGGCGGAGCCAAGAAAGAGTCACGGTAGCTTTTGTTGTAAAGCGTGACATTAGCGTGACATTGCTACGGCACCCCTTTACAATTCTCTTTCTCTTACAGGTGGACGTAAAGGAGGCGGGGCCCGTGAAGGAGGCGGGGCCTGTGGAGGAAGCGGAGTGGCCGAGAGCCCCAGCAGTGAGGTCTCGAGCACAGCGCCCCTCACAGGCCGCGCGGACGGATACAGGCTGCTGCGGTGCGCGGAGCAGGGGGACGTCCGGGGACTGGAGGACGTCCTGAGACGGGGCTGTGACCCCAACTTCAGAGACCAGTTCAACTGGACCGCCCTGATGAGCGCCGCCTTCTCCGGCAGAACACAGGCGGTCCGAGTCCTGCTCCACCAGGGGGCGCTGTGGAGATCAATCACAGACACACAGGTCAGGGGGGCGGGGTCATGTGTCTCTCTCTCTTACTTATGTTCTTTCTGTCTATCTTTATTCTCTCTCTTTCTCTCTGTGTCTCTGTAGGGGAGAGACGCGTGTGATCTGGCTCGTCTCGCTGGTCATCAGGACATCGTGACTCTCCTGGAGGAGCTCAGCGTCACACACACACCTGCGGATACAGCACACAGGTACGAGTGTGTTTTTTTGTTTTTTTTTTTGTCTTTTTTTTTACACTTTGTATACATAAATAGAATAGTGATTATAAATCTTGTGTGTGTGTGTGTCTCCGCCCAGCCGCCCTCCCCCTCGGTGGTGTGACGTGTGTGAGGTGAGCTACACAGACGGCGCTCACACACACTCCTCGTCCACGCTGCACCAGTTCAGCCTGGCGCGCCCCCCCTCGCTCCCCCACTACTGCCTCGCCCCCTCCAGCGTGGGGTACAGGGTCATGCTGCGTCTGGGGTGGGACCCCCGCTCCGGACTCGGCCCGGGACACGCGGGCCGCCGCGACCCTGTCGGCACCGTCCTCAAATCGGACACCGCCGGCCTCGGGTTCGGGCCTGCTCCCAGGTCGAAGGTCACGCACTTCAAGGCGAACGACGAGCGGGCGGTCCGCCGGGTGCCGGAGAGACGGGAGAGAGGGACGACGCTCGGCGCTAAGGCCAGGAGGAAGACGGAGGAGAGACGGAGACAGTGGGAGAGAGACTTCCGCTCCTCCTTTAACATCGACCCCTGACCTCATCGCCCTCTAGTGGAGCGAGAAAGGACAGACTGGTTCATTTAATCATCACTGAGGTTCCTCTCCCTCATGCTGGAGATGTGACCTTGGAGACTTAAAGAGAGACATACAGAAGGCGAGATTGAGACAAAAAGAGAGAGACAGAAAGAAAGACAGATGGACTGAAAATGGTACAGAGAGAAAAAGATACAGAAAAAGAGAGAGACAGACAGGAAAACAAAGAGGCGTACAGTGAGAGAGACGGTGTATGAGAGACGGTGTGTGTGAGAGACAGTACAGCGGTTTGTAGACGACCCTGAGTGGACGTGTCGTTACCCAGCAGCACTAGTAAACACGTCCTAACTCCTCTAAACCCGCTATACACACAGATGTCACTGTGTTAGTTAGCTTTTATTCACCGCTAGCTCAGAGCGGTTAGCTCGCTAATGGTTCAGACTAAACTTTTAGTGACGATGTGTGTCTGAGACGATGTTATGGGAGGACACAGGAAACATCTGCAGCACGTCCACAGGGTTTACGAGCATTATAATCAGGTCACGTAGAGAGAGCGCACACACACACACACACACACACACACACACTTTCTCTAAATAAAGGTCGTATCGTTCAATCCCTGTGTCCCAGAGGAGAGGATTAGCATCTGTTTAGCCGCGCCTGTCCTGACCTTTTCGACTCAGTTGTGGGGGGGTTGAGACAGCTCTGCGGGTCTCCCGAGTCTTAGTCTGCCTTCTGCTGTTCCACACACATGCACACACACATTTATCCACAGTCATAGCAGGTGAGCTGTATGAATGATGTCATGTGTGAGACGCTTTGCTAATGACTGAACACAAAGTATTAACAAATAAATTCCTGTAAAAAGACGAATAAACGGCTTGTGTGTGTGTTTTGTTGCTGATAAACTTTTTGAGCGGTCTTTTCCCAGTCTGATTACTATGGAAACGATATAGAAACAATGTCCACGTGGGAGTCGGTGGCGGCGCGGCGTCACGTCAAACGGCTCGAGCGTGATGAACGATGGAGTATGAGGAACATGTACAGTAATGCACGGGAACGGGTAACCATGGAAACGTGCACAGCCAATCAGATCGCAGTAGCTAGAGAGGTGCACACAAGCATTTGGACGCTCTGTCAACAGCAGGCGGAGTGTACGAATCGGAAACAGGCTCCCTACGTTCTCATGAAAGTGGGTGGGGTTCCTGTGGTGGGTGTGGTTTGGTGACGCCATTTCCCGATTGGAGTTTCGCTCGTCTCTTCTTTCTTTTTTGATCACATGTGTTGATTCTTTAACGTTTAATTGTTTGATATGTGCTGTGTTTAGCTCTCCCCCACATCCATAATGATGTAAATACACGCTGTTATAACATTTATCTACAGCTTCTTAAGGCTGGTGTAGTCGGTGTTGTTGAGGTTAGAGTGATGGAGGAGGAGGAGCATCTGCACCGCCTTGTATTATAATTAGCAGCGAGGTGTGGCCATGTTTGCCCGCCTCCATCATATGACAAAGCGCAAGTCAAACAGATTAAGCATGCTAAGCGTTAGCAGAGTAGCGATAACTGTACCTGGACTGACTCTATCTGGTCAGAGTGTGTGGGACGGATCGGGGGACTGATTGTTAAGTCAGCGCGCGAGGACTCGCCATAACGCCGTGACACGAAATCGCCTTTTTTCCTTTTTCAGAGCCGTGCGTTTGATGATCAGACATTAGCCTGGACGCTAAGGACTCAAAAAGAGAAATGGAAATGAACGATATCATACCAAATCCTGTTAATAGCGCCGCTGCCATGGCGAGTGGGGGAGGGGCACGATCTCACATGCTGTCATGCAAGGAAAGAAAAGAAACAAGAAAGAGAAAAAGAATGATCGGGGACATGAGAGGAGAGAGGACAGAGACATGCTGGACGGACGGAGAGAGCACTCCACTGGAAGTCATTTCAGCGCCTCATCAAAGATGGCCGCCGGGAGCGGACCGCCGCTCGGCTTTTCATCGGTAACTCTGGCTTTAACATTCAAATATTATCCTTTTATATTCTCAGTCTCCTTTCTCTGGCGTCCCAGTGAAGGGTGCGAGGGTGTTAGAAGAGGGCACGAGGGCGTTAGAGGAGGCCTCATTGTGCCGCTCGCTCAAAGCCACTGCGTCGATTCTTCTGACTGCTGCGTCTGAAAACATGCGCTTGTCCTCAAACATCAAAGCACACGCTGCAGAAGGGGGGCCACTTTAAACTCGGGAATAAAGATGTTTAACTAACAGCAGGGGCAAATCCCATAATGCACTGCGACTAATCCAATCAGAACACTTACACACACACACACACACACACACACACAGAGAGAGCAGGTGGAGAAAGTTCTGGCTGAAGAAACCAGCGTGTAATTTTCATTTACAGAAACAAACCATAACTCAGCCACAATAAGATCCACAATGAGATCTTGATGAGTTCAGATGAGTTTAGGATCATCATCACAGCAGTGACAGGAGAAGTGGCCCATGTAGATATACCACACATACCATACGCAAAAGCGTATAGACATAAAATATTAAAGGGCCCCAGCACTGAGCTTTGAGGGACACCTGTAGTTGGTTTACAAGGAGCCGATAATGGATCCTCACCATGTCACTAGACATGAGAAGGTGACCGGAGGTAAGTGGACATGTACAGCTGAGGGCCAAAAGTTTTGAGAATGACAAATATTAATTTATCACAAAGTCTGCTCCTTCAGTGTGTTTAGATCTTTGTGTCAGATGTTAGTCTGGTGTACTGAAGCGTAATTTCAAGTTTCATGAGAGCTTGAAACATGAGCTTATGTAAAGAGTCAGTATTTGCAGTGTTGATCCTTCTTATAAAAGACCTCTGTGATTTGCTCTGGCATGCTGTCAATTAACTTCAGGGCCACACCCTGATTGATGTCAGCCCATTCTTACCTAATCAATGACTGGAGTCAAGATTTTGTGGTTTTTCTCTGAAGATTCTTTGGGGCATCTGAAAAAAAAAAGTTTGTCCGGAGAAGAAAAGGTGAGCGCTACAATCAGTCCTGTGTCATGCCAACAGTAAAGGACCTTGAGACCATTCATGTGTGAGGTCAATTCTCACCCAAGATTCTAATTTTTTCCAAAGAACACAGCCACGAATAAAGAACAGTACAAAAACATCCTCCGAGAGCAACTACTCCCAACCATTCAAGAACAGTTTGGTGATGAACAATGCCTTTTCCAGCATGATGGAGCTTCTCGCCATAAAGCAATAGTCATACAGTAACTAAGTGTCTCTGGTAACAAAACAATTTCCAGGAAACTCCCCAGACCTTAATCCCATTGAGAACTTGTGGTCGATCCTCAAGAGGCAGGAGAACAGACACAAACACACAAATTCTGACAAACTCCAAGCGTTGATTATGTAAGAATGGGCCGCATCATCAGTCAGGATGTAGAACAGAAGGTGATTGACAGCATTGCAGTGGTCTTAAAAAAAGGGAAAAGGGTCAACACTGCAAATATTGAATTTTTGCATAAACTTAATGTAATTGTCAATAAAAGCCTTTGACACTTACGAAATGTTTGTAATTATACTACAATTATATACTGTAATTATAATGTTTGTACAGTATACCAGAGTAACATCTGAAATTACTCACTCACTCACTCATCGTCTATACCGCTTTATCCTGTATTCAGGATCACGGGGGGCCTGGAGCCTATCCCAGGAGACTTAGGACATTGATTGAACTAAGGACATGTTGGACGATCTGGGTCCTATTACTTTTACTAGAATAAAGAAGTTCTGAAGGCAACAGGTGTTTGAGGTCCTCAGGATAGAAGAAGTAGGATCTGCTTTGGAGCAAGGGCTCCAGGTCCCCAGGGTGGTACGACAATACAACAATATGACTTTTTAGTCCTTAGGATTGGGGGACCAGGATGTTCTTGCTCCAGAAGTTTGAGTTTACAGACCTGATGATGATGAGGGATCTGGGTGGAAACAGGTGTTTGGTGATCTCAGGATGGTGGAATAACATTTGAAAGGGGAGCAGAGGTCAGAAGGAGAGACCTAGAGCAGATTAAAGGTGATCTGAAAAGTCCTGAGGAGAGTCAATTTGTTCCTGTGGAGTTGTAAATGTTTTTCACAAACTGACTCCAAGGTGGAATGGAGTTAATGAAATGAAGAAGATGTGATACTGACAGCTGGAGCACAATAATAGATACAGCTATATAATAGATATAAAAAAAAAATACATCATCCTTGGCTCATTAACTTTAGACCTTCAGAAGCCTGTTAATAAGAACACAACTTGGAAAGTAAGTATGTGGGTGTGTGTGTGTGTGTTTTAAGAGACAGATGCAGCAGAATGCTGAGACATCATGCTGCAGTACATCAGACCCACTAAGGGGTGACCTTACACACACACATACCACTCTTACCTCCTATTTCGTCTTCTTCACCTTCCTTCTCCCTGGAGTCAGAGAGACAGAGAACTAGTTTCATGTGTGATTCATGAGTGTGTGTGTGTGTGTGTGTGTGTGTGTCTCCTGTGGATGGCTGAAAGGTCAGGCTCATTGTCTTAGGGAGTGCTTAAGGAAGAGACTCACGCTGGGTTATTAATTATTTCTCTGTGTTTTGTCTTTTGGGATCTGTATTGCGTTTAGACACACACACACACACACTGTTAATGTTAAATCTTTAATAAACCTCTCTTATGCACATTCTTCACCAGTTTGTTTTTCGCCAGAGTCTTAACTTTTACTGTGTGTAAAATAAACTCATAAACAAGTTGTATTGAACATTACACCCTGTCACTCTCTTTAACAGGTGTTATAAGCATGTGCATCCCTCAACCTTCATAGTGATTACATCATTACAGAGTGGCTCAAGTTATACACGCTAGCTTGTACGTTATTATACACCATGCTGTGTGAGCCTCAGTAGCTAGCTCTCTGCTCAGGGCATCTAAAATACCCCAAACACAACCACGTCGGGTATAACCTCCTACCTTCTAACTGGATAGAGTGCTTGTGTCTACCTGTTAGCTTTAGGACCTCTCTCTTTTTTTTAATCAAAGTCTTTTTTTTATTGGAAAATTGGAAAGTTACATATACATACATACATTGTACACTATTTTTTTTTCTAACCGTACCCCTCCCCCCACCCCACAAAAAAAAACAACAACAAAAAAGCTAAACTAAAAAAAACAAAAAAACACAGCCAGTCAGCAGAAAAAGAGAGAAGGAATAAATAAATAAATAAATTGCACATCAAACAGAAAAGGAAGCGAAAGAAGTATTAGAAACTAAGACTAAAAAAGAAATCTTTTATTACAGATCTAATTGATCTGCATCTATATTTTCAAAATGGCTTATAAATGGTTGCCAGGCATCATAAAATTCCTGAGTCGATCCCTTTATAGAATAGCGAATCTTTTCTAGATGAAGAAAATACAAGACCTCTTTAATCCAGTGAGTACCCACTGGTGGCGACGACTCCTTCCACTTAAACAGGATCAGTCTCCTAGCGAGAAAGGAGCTAAAGGCGATCATATTGGCCTTGGCGTCAAGCTTTAGGACATCTCTGATCAAACCTGCAGCTCCTAACACGGACACGGACCATGAACACCAAGATGTAAAAAAAAAAAAAAAAGTTCTCAGGAGTTTAGTACCTCAGGGGTCCAATGTGGGATATGGAACCTGGACTTATCTGCAGACTTGGGGTCTACTAGAGCACAGTTTGGTAGTTTGGTACATGGGATAGGATCTAGTCCTTTGTGTATACTAGAGCATTCTCTCTATTTGTTTTGCATGATTGGATCTAGCCCGGGGACTTTAGTGTCTATTAGTGCGTACTGTTCTAGGCTGGGGACTAGGAGTCTATTAGAGAGTGATGCTTGGTAGTTTAATGCACAAGTTGGGATCTAGCCTAGGGAGTAGGTGTCTACTAGAGCGCACGGTTTGGTAGTTTAGGTCACCCCCCTGTATGAGAGGTTTTCATGAGTGATGCAGTAGTGACGGCTCAAAACTCTCCACACCAACACTTAACAATATATTTGTCAAGATTTTTGGACACTACAAACCACCTACACACCTCAACCATCCACCTTCTAACTTAAGATTTAGAGGTTTTAATGCTGAAATTTGGAATTTATTTTGTGATAAATAAAGTATCTATCTATCTATCTATCTATCTATCTATCTATCTATCTATCTATCTATCTATCTATCTATCTATCTA
>JAOVVA010000028.1:15462630-15470130 GCA_028565275.1 Leiocassis micropogon | reverse complement strand
CATCAAAATAGCCTACTAGTGTTGATTTAGGGAAAAAGTAACAAGTACGTGGCCACTTGGATAAAAAATATAGTGGCGTGAAAAGTACAATATTTGTCTTTCAAATCTAGTGAAGATATCAAGAGTCAAAAGTATCCCATAACATTATACCTGAGTAAAGTAGAGATCCCCAAAAATTATATTTAATTATACAATATCAAGTAAATGAACTTCACTACTGTCCAGCTCTGCTTAGAATTAAAAAACAAAAACGTAGGCTTCACAGAGATACCTTTTGAAATGATTGTGTTTAAACGACCAAACTTCTTCCCACCTTCCTAATACTGAGCGGGTCCCCCTTTATCTACCACAACCAGCATTACCATGTTTAATGGGGGACTCGATATCAGGCATGTGGTCATAATCTTATGGCTGATTGGTGTGTGTATAATTTATATTTCTGTCATCAAACTGTTTCTTTACACAAACAGAAAATGATATGAGATCTGAGAGACTTCAGGGGACGTGGGACGAGAAACTGAACACAAGAGACCCTTGGTGAGGAAAACTAGCATGATTAGTATTAAATCTGAGAGGATGTTTGGGTGTGAAATGTTCCCACATTGGTTTGTGTGTGTCGTGTTGAACTCTTTATTTATTGATAAAACATTTATAATGTGTAGTTGTGAACATGTCTTTCCGACCACCCGGCTGTAGAGGTCGCTGCAGTCACCGTAGCACAGAAGCAGCAGCAGCAGCAACAGAAGAAGAAGTAACGTCTGTTTTTATCCCGCCCCCGCGCTATGATTGGCTGGTTAGTCACCGGCTCTTCGGGTCTGTCCAATCAGCGCGACGCTCGTGAGGTAAACCGCAGACCCGGAAGAGAATACAAATATCACTGGGGCTCTCGCGCAATGTTGCGCGCGTGAGCGTGTGAGTGAAAGTGTGTGGTTAGCCGTGAAGCTAACAGGGGATTGTATTATTATTATTATTATTATTGTTGTTATAACCGGAGATGGACGCGCTGGCGGTGGTGTTAGACGAGGTGGCGCTGGAGGGTCTGGACGGGATCACCCTGAGCTCCCTGTGGGTCCGGCTCCAGACCCGGCAGCCCCCCTTCTCCCTCAGTCTGGACCCCCTGACCCGGGACTACCTGTGGAGGTTCCTGGTGTCCAGTCACGATGAGGTGGGCTTCTACCTCCTGCCTCAGGACAGAACCCCGGTCACCTTATACGACCGGTCAGTCTCTCTCACACACACACACACACACACACACACACACACACACATCACCTCAGAGTGGGGTTCTGTAGTGACGTCACATAAGCCATCTTGTGGTCCCTGTTGATCTTGTTAATGCCATGCTCTATGTGAACGTGCTGACCCGTGTGTGTGTGTGTGTGTGTGTGTGTGTGTGTGTGTGTTATCCATACCACTGCAGGTTCCAGAACATCGACCCAGACACGGGGATCCAGGAGCTGTGTCGCGTGCCGGGGCAGGACGCCGATGTTTACCCCCCCAGCGTGGTGCAGGACGACCCCGGGGGCATCCAGGGCTCGTGTCTCTACTACAGAGAGAGACGGGACATGAACAGTCTCATCAGGACAGAGACAAACACACCCCGAGTCACACTGCAGGAGGCACACACACAGTCAGTACACACACACACACACGTTATTATTAGTATTGTGTGTGGTGATAACAGTGCTGAGTGTGTTTGTTCGTTTGTGGAGGTGGGGGGAGAAGCTGGTGATGGTGGCGAGTCAGCAGGTGAGGATCCGCGCTCTGATCGGCTCTGAGGGAAACCCGGAGGTGAGGCTGAGCGACCTGTCGTACTGTATCTTAGAGAGACTGGGACGTGCGCGCTGGCAGGGAGAGCTACAGAGAGACCTACAGAGCATCGCGTCCAAGTACACACACACACACACACACACACACACACACTGATGATGATGGTGGTTACCACAGATGTTGTGTGAAGATGAGGTGTGTTTAAATGACGCTGCTCTCTGATTGGTCGTTCAGACTGGACTCGGGGAAGATCCACTACCTGCGTAAGTCTCTGGATAAGAACGGCTTCATCACCATGCAGTCGCACGTCATACGTCTGCCCACCGGGGGGCAGCAACACTCCATCCTGCTGCTGCTCAAACGCTTCCACGTCGACAGGTGTGTGTGTGTGTGTGTTGGTACTTCATTTATTTATTTATTTATTGAGACTGACAGGTACTGAGGCCACACCTCCTTTACTGAGACTGACCAGTACATAGGCCACGCCTCCTTCACTGTCAGTAATATGCTTACACGCAAGTTTGCTCACATACTCTTATACACACACACACACACACGCTCTTTCACTCTCTCGCACGCACACACACACACACACACACACACGCTCTTTCACTCTCTCTCTCTCACACACGCGCACACACACACACACACACACAGACCCAGAGTGTAGTAGTAATGTGTGTGTGTCCTGTGTCGTGGTCTCAGGCGGAGTAAATACGACATCCTGATGGAGTTAACATCCAACCTGCTGTCTGAGCTTCCCAACAACATCGGCATCATGATCAAACTGAGGGACCAGCTGGTGAGCTCTGTGTGTCTGTGTGTGTGTGTATGAGTACCTGCCTTTGCTCACTGTAAGTGTACAGAAGGTCAGAGGTCAGGAGTGGGGTGTTCTCCTTTACACCTGCAGCATCACTCCACTCACTAGTGGGCGTGGCCTGTATCTAGTCTGGACAGGGGTTCAAATCAGGACCACATTGTGTGTGTGTGTGTGTGTGTGTGTGTGTGTGTGTGTGTGTGCTCTCTGCAGCACATCTGTGAGCGAACGTTTAAGAAGATGTTTCAGTACATGCAGGCGGCTAAGATGGTGAGCATCGTGACCCTCCCACTGCAGGAGTTAAACCCAGAGGCAGGACCCTGCAAGACCAAGAGGGGTCAGTGTACACACATCTGTACACACATCCGTACACACATCTGTACACACATCTGTACACACCTTCATATGTCTATATACACCTCTGTATTCTCACTCTCTCTGTCTCACTCTCTCTGTTCCTGATGGGCTCTTAGGGACGGACGTCCGCGTTCGCTGTCTGAAACTTTTGAAGCCGTATAAAAGAAACCAGGTAGATGATGATGACGATGATGAGAATAACGATGAAGAAGGGGACGTCCCAGTCAAGTGGAGTGGACAGGCACAGGCTCGTGATATCGAGCGAGATCTCCTGTCTCAGGCCTACGACATCGGTCAGTTCATCAGCACTCATTATTATTATTATTATTATTATTAAAATATAATGACATAATAATAAACTCTTCTTGTTTACACTTGTTTACAGTTGTTTACACTAGTTTACAGTTGTTTACACTTGTTTACTGTACACAGTGAGTGTACAGTGCTGATGGAAGGTTCTTAGGCCCCCTTAAGTTTTCCAGATCTTGTTGGGTTTCAGTCTCACTGGAGTTCGTGTGTTTAACTGTGTTAACTCACTGGACATCATTATGAAAGGGCACACGTTTGTCTCTGTAAATGTCAGAGTCCATGAGGACGAGAGACCGGTCTGTACACACACGAGACAGTATTATGTCCAGACGCAGGTCTGAGGAAGGAGACAGAAAGAGACTGATGACGTGTTTTTAACTGTAAATGTTAATTAAAGTTCATTCAGAATCGGTTGATGCGCTGACCTCAGCAGTGATTGACACTGATTGACATGTCCTCTCTGTGCTGTGATTGGTCGGTTTAGTGGTGACGACAGGATCTAGGGGTATTTCCAAGACGGCGTTAAGGGAGCGACTGAACATCGGCAAACTGGAGAGTCGCATGGTGTGTAGGGTTCTGGAAAGAAACCAGATGATTAAGGTAACTCACACACACACACACCACACACACACACTCACACCTAGACATGTAAATGTTCATGATAACGTGTGTGTGTGTGTGTGTGTCAGGGTTTTATGGAAGATGAGGGACGACAGCGTACGACGAAGTACATCAGTAAACTTTTTGTAGAGAAGAGTAAACTCAACCTGGACTTCACTAAAGAGAAAGAACGCAGTGAGAAACTCAGAGCGCCACAGGAGGACACACCCACCCACGTGCCGGAGGACACGCCCACGCCCTCGTCGGATACTAAGAGAGAACCTGAGGAGGAGGAGGAGGACGAAGAGGAAGAGGTTCCTGTGAAGAAACGAAAGTCAAAGGGCAAAGCTGGCAGGAAGTCCAAATCTGTGTCAAAGAGACAGAAGAAAGTTCCAGCGTCTCGACTGAGACATTCCACACCCCTCAGGAGTGAGTGTCCACACATACACACCTCGTCATAACGGACTTCAGTTTAATTTGTGTCGAGATTTTAACATCGCCATGGTCGTGTGGTCACAAAGCAGTGAATCAAAAGAAAATATAGAAATGTGAGAGAATGTGTGTGAATCAGAATGATGAGATCTAATGAGACAAGGGGACAAACTCAGGGTGATAACAGACCTGCAGTGTGTGTGTGTGTGTGTGTGTGTGTGTTAGGAGGATGGAGGTTCAGTACAACAGGAGATGTGTTTAAGGTCATGTGGAGTCCAGGTGGTTATTGGAGGATCAGGTAGAGACTGTAGGAAACTCCAGTCCTGAAGTCCTGTCTGCATCAGCCCAGGACAGGACCGTCTTCATCCCAGACAGACCACACGGGTCAGCAGACAGGTCCAGAGAGCAGAGGAGGGGGTCTGGATCACTGGAGAGAGAGAGAGAGAGAGAGAGGAGGAAGAGGAGGAGGAGGGATAACAGTTGGGTGTGGTCACAGTCACACAGTGTATAAGGTTAATATGTATATTTAGTGTAGAGTACAAACAGGGACCCCGGCAGGACTAACTATGACATCATTATATCACACAGATCATTATTATTATTATTATTATTGTAGTTCTACACCTGATTATAATTAGAGTTGAGTGTAATGAGTTTATTTGAATGTACTTTAGAGAAGCAGCCTGGTCTCTGTAAAGAGAAGGGGACGTCCTCTCAAGGAGACGAGCTCAGTCAGGTGGAGGAAGGACACGAATCACTCGTGGACCAGGATGTCACTGCTGACCACACCCCCAGCATCATCAACGACCAATCACAGCACGGCGAGGAGAGCGTGATGGTGGTGGAGGAGTTCGGGACTAAGCCTGAGGTTTGTTTATTTAGGGATCTGTTTTAGGTTTAATATAAATACCTTAATGTGGGATTAACGGACAGACTGGAGGATTGGTTGATGGATTATCTGGAGATGATGGATGGAGGATGTACTGATGTAGATACATGGGCAGATGGATAAAGGTGGACGGGTGTCCTCTCGTTACAGCCGAGTCCATCAGGAAAGAAAAAATTGGCATCACATCAGACGTATCGTCTACTCAAGCGGAAGAACATCATTATAGAGGCTGTACGCAACCTGAAGGTCATCGAGGGGCTTTACACGTGAGTGTATACACACACACACACACACACACACACACACACACACAGTCTTTTTATTCTGTATATCCCGTCTCCTGTTTCAACACTGTGTCAGGCTGCAGAAGAAGCTGATGGACGAGGAGAGACAGGAGGGTGTGAACACTAAAGTGTGTAAGAAGAGCATCCTGAGGTTGATCCGCACTCTCTACAAGGAAGGGTTCGTCAAAATGTACAGAACCACTGTGATACAGGACGGAGTTACCAAGAAGGTGATGTCACACACACACACACACACACACACACTCTCAAGGCAAGGGAGAGGTCGTATTGGGTCCAGATTCTGATATTGATCTGATACTTTCAGTCCCAAATAAGTACCAGACCCTGAGCACACGTATCCAGATCCAGACTCAACAGAAACGAGACCCAGGACGAGTCTGAGTGACAGGTCCCGGACCGAGCCCCCTTGTTGGCTAAGACTCAGGTTCAAACTAAGAGGGTCGAGACCCAACACAAATAATGACCAAGACCAGGCCAAAACTCTGAGAGCTAAAGTCGGACCCGAGACCCTTAGGGGTTATGATGTCCAGACGACCAGGACTTAAACCAGGGATCTGACTGTGTAACAAGACTAAGACTAAGACCAAGGCTGAGATCAGAGTCACTTTGTCTTGTACACGACCTGGAAATAATTATGGAAATAATACATTTTCTTTCTTTTTTTAATTAATTAATTAATTTATTTTTATATATAAAGGTGGAGTTTGTCGTTCATCCGTCCATCACTCCAGATCACCCGCTAGTAAGAAGTTCTATTGAGCAGGTCCGGTTCAAGATTTCCAGTTCCTACACCGTGCACCGGTAAAAAAAGCTTTACTTTACACCATAGAGCCTGACCCGTCTGGGCTTCAGTAGAGTTCTGGTGTCAGGGGTGTGGTTCAGTCATTAGTGAACTGATCTGACAGAGTCTCTGTCTCTCTGTCTCTCCCCCGTCTCTGTCTCTCTCTCTCTCTCTCTCTCTCTCTCTCTCTGTCTCTGTCTCTGTCTCTCTCTCTCTCAGGCTGAGAAACGAGGAGGAGAAGGCAGAGGCTGATTCTCAGGACGTGAGCAAAGGAAAGGCTGACGTTCCCAAGTTTCAGGGAAAGACGGAAGAGAAGATGGGAGTGAAGGAGCTGAAGGACTTCAAGCCCACCATCGGTACGTGTGTGTATACGTTCTGATCACGTGATTTCCCCAGCGCTCGGGACAGTGAAGGTGACTGTATTGTCTTTCCCTGTGTTTTAGTCCCGGGACTGAGTCGCTCTCTGGGTTATCAGCCGAAGATGCCCCGGTTACGTATGGTCCAGATGTTCCTCTGGTACCTGATCTACGGTCACCCTCTAAACACATCTCAGCCTAGTGACCCCAACGCCTCGACCGTGACCCCCGACTCGGAGGTCGTGAAGGACAACCCTCGGTCTCCCGGCACAGCGGTGGAGCGGGACGGTGCGGACACGACACCCGAGCACGAGCAGTTCAGAGGTACACGATTACACATTATATCTGATGATTCTCATATTAATTATACATCATCGAGTTAATTATTGATTAATTACTCCCCCCCCCCCCTGTAGTGTACATTAACGAGTTGAGCTGGAAGCGGTTTGTTCCTCCGCTGCCGTTACACAGAGAGTTTGGTTGCGGTTGGGCTTTAACCAGTGACGTGCTGATCTCTCTTCCTCTCAGTGTGTATGTGCAGATCATCCAGATCAGCTTCAAGGTACACACACACACACACACACACACACACACACACACACACACAGTCTACTGTACACCATACTGCTCTTAGTGTATACCTCACTCTCTATGTGTGTGTGTGTTGTAGGTGGACGGTTTAGAGGAGTTTCTGAATGACCCAGTGAAGCAGCATTACCTCATCAGGTTCCTCCCATCTAGCATCAAAACATGCCTACTGCACCGACGGTGTGTATACACACACACACACACACACACACACACACACACACACACACACACACACACACACACACACTCTCCCTCACATTTTATTGTATTTTATCTGCTGTCACTTGTTAATA
>JAOVVA010000028.1:15346296-15358636 GCA_028565275.1 Leiocassis micropogon | reverse complement strand
CAGTCTGTATCTCTTTCTGTCTGTCCGTCTGTCTCTCAGTCTGTATCTCTTT
This sequence comes from Leiocassis micropogon, assembly GCA_028565275.1. Classification (NCBI taxonomy): domain Eukaryota; kingdom Metazoa; phylum Chordata; class Actinopteri; order Siluriformes; family Bagridae; genus Leiocassis; species Leiocassis micropogon. Next base: position 15,358,584 of record JAOVVA010000028.1, on the reverse strand, counting down.
CTGTCTGTCCGTCTGTCTCTCAGTCCGTCTGTCTCTCAGTCTGTCTGTCCGACTGTCTGTTGATCCACTACCTGATTATTAAACTGACAGACAGCTGAAGATGTGTGTGAATAGAGGGATGGCTAGACGACTGGACAGACTGATGAAGGAATAAATCAGTTTGTTTTGGATGGAGAAATAGTTTAAGTTGTGGAGTGTTAAATAAACTGCCTGGATGTTGAAGAGTCAGACAGGCAGGCAGGCTGAGAGGGAGACAGACGGACAGACAGACAGACGGACGGACAGATGTGATGTGTGGAACTGAAACATCTCAGGAATGTTTAGATTCAGGTTGTAGTTATTTAGTACTGTAGTTTCTTTACTTTGCAAAGAGTTCTGTTCTTGAGCTACATGTAGAACTGTTATTTGTGTGTGTGTGTGAGAGATAGAGAGAGAGAATCTGTAGAATGTCTTTACCATACCACTTTATGATTTCCATCTCTCTCTCACATACTCACACATTGCAGAAGACTTTTGCAATGTCCCGTGTGTGTGTGTGTGTGTGCGCGCCGCATTCGGTGTCGCCTTGTTCGCACAGTTTCTTGTTGACCATATACAGTGTGTTATCTGTGTTTTATGACTGCATACTAGAAGGAGCTGTTTCACACGCACACACACACACACGCATGAATGCACGCACTTGCACACACATACATAAATACATCTTGCACTGGTGTGTGTGTGTCTGAGGTTTTGCTCACAGTGAGGGAGTGATCACATGAAAGTCAGATCTGAGAGAGACAGACAGATTTATTATATAGACAGAAATTCTGCTGGACATACGGACAGACTGAAATACAGACATACTGACACCTGCACGTACTGAAAGATACACTCATGGCTAGGCATGCAGAGACGGGGTGTCTGGATGGGCTGGAAGGTGTCTGGATAGGCAGGTAGACAGCTGGGCATCTGAAAGGGCATCCAGACAGACAGGTAGACAGCTGGGTGTCTGGACAGGCTGGGCGTTACAACAGGTTACTAGACAGATGGACATTTGGACAGGCTGGTGGGCGGCTGGGCGTCTGGACAGGCGGGTAAACGGCTTGTAGGTGTCTGCACAGGCTGGTAGACGGTTGGTAGGTGTCTGGATGGGGAGGTAGGCGGCTGGGCGTCCGGACAGGCTGGCAGAAGGGCTGGGCGCCTGGACAGGCCGTTAGTCTGTCTGTTTGTTACCATGGCAATGTGCACAGCTCTATCCAGCTGTGGGTTCTTTGGAATATTTTCGTTTTTGGAGCAAAACTAAAACAGATGTTTCATCATAACGTGTGTGAAATCGTTTGTGTTAAATTAAATCGTTGTTCATAAAAACTGATGTATTAAAGTAAACTCTGTGGCACTTTTAAATCTGACTTCAGTTCAGGTTTTGTACATTTGTGTGTGTGTGTGTGTGTGTACGCATGATCCTGTGAACCTCACCTCTGAATCACAGGCTTCTGGATTTTACTCTTAAACTGTTTGGCATTGAACTCGGAGTGTGATTTGTTTGTGAGTGTGGAAATATTTGTACTGCGTCATACTCATGCACTCACCTGGGCTGGTCTGAAGCAGATAAACCTGTTAACCATCTGTGTGTGTGGGGGCGTGTCCTCTCTTACTGACTGACGCACAGAATCTCTGCTCGGTAGGAAGTGAACTCTCGCTGGCTAGCATGGGTGACAGATTAGCATTAGCATTAAAACTGAATTTTAATGTAAAGTTAGATGAGTTGTGATGGTGATAAACTTATGACATCATGGTTCAGCAGTGGTTAGAGGGGGATTGTGGGTGGGGCTCTGATAGCTCTGAAATAAATCACTGTTAACACACGGGATAAAGATGTGTGAATATTTCAGAGAGCACCACCTGTAGGATTATAAAGGAGCGATGATTTTTTTTGGTCGCGGTGTGATGGGTTTCATGTGGGTGATCGTGACGTTTGCACGTCTCTCTGCAGATCCACAGCTTTGCCGCGTCTTGTGTGACTTCAGAGATAAGAGGTAAGGCTGCTGAGTTTAAGCTTGTCCAGGTTACTGCTCGTCCCAGTTACAGAGTGAGAGTGATTTTACGGCGTATCAGTTACACGGAGCTCGGGTGAAGCTGCTTTGTGAGACAGCCTGGCATGGTGTTCGGTCTAGCCCAAGGGATCCTGTGTGGTGCTTCATCTTCAGGTGTTTCATCTTCAGAGGGTTCAGTTAAAGTGGAAGTTGAAGTCAGAACTGAGGACCTTGCACACACACCCTGTGGTACTTCGCTACGCGTTGGAGGTAGAGGTACTGTCCTTTCATCCATTTGTCTGTCTGTCTGTCTATCCGCCTATCCATTCATTACCTGTTGATTAAACTGGACAGGCTGGTAGGTGTCTGGACGGACTAGTCGTTAAGATGGTTAAGTAGACAGCTGGACATCTCTAATGGGTGGACAGGCAGGTAGACAGCTGGTAGGCGGCTGGGTGTCTGGACGGGCTGGCAGAAGGGCTGGGCATCTGGACGGACGGCTAGGAGTCTAGACGGGCTGGCAGATGGGCTGGGGATCAGGACGGGCTGGCAGACGGGCCGTTAGTCTTGTCTGTGTGTTATGCATACACAGCGATCCTATGGTACTACGCTCTGTGTTGGAAGTAGTCGCGCTTACACTACATGAGGAGAAACTCAAGGTCCTTAGTGCTGATCCAAACCCTGGAGACTCCAATAGAGACATTGTATCACATCTCATTGCCCCGCCCACTTTCCATCATTTTCTTTAGATTCTGTAAAGCTGCTTTGTGAACATTGACCATTGTTTAAAAGCGCTATAGCAGGAGTCGGCAAACCGCGGCTCTGGAGCTGTACGTGTCTCTTTCATCCCCCTGCTGCGGGTCTCAGTGGCTCAGTGGTAAAAAAAAAAAAAGAATATTTAATTTAAATGTATTTTATTTTAGTTTGTTTATTTAGTTTTTTTTTTCTTTTTTTTCCCCTAAATTTAAAGATTATGGTGATTGTGTAACATTAACATAAAGACCTTGAGTGTTTATTTATTTATTTATTATTTTAAAACCACATGACCCCTGTGTGAAGGAAGCTCCGTGTCATTAGTAGTATTGGTACGCTACAAGTCCAACTTCAAATTTCAGACATTTGCACAGAAATATCATCACACCTGCTGTACCTGGTGACACCCGCCACCTCTCCTGAGTTTGTTAGTGTGACGGGGACTCACGCACTGTCAGGTGATCAGTCCACACGCTATTAAACACAGTGCACACAGTACCCCTGCCTTTAACTTTATCCCGCGTGTCCCACATGCCTTTTTCAGGCTTGATGTGTTTTTTTTTACACGTGATTGCTGAAAGCCATGTGTTGTGTGTCGTGGTGTCGGAATCCTTTGTTGTAAAATACAGCCACACTTTAGGACCTTTAGCTTTAGGCAATTTAATTTAAGCGTGTTCAGCTTAGCGAGCTAACGCTACCTGCGGCCGTCAGAGGGAGTGTAATTGCTGCGTTCGCACAGATGGTCTGATTTCCTGAGTTGTGCTTTTACGTCGGAATGTGAAAACAACACGGACACTCGCGTTACTACAGAGATTAGTATTAGTAGAGCTTTCTGACTCGTGTGAAAAAACGCATTTTTCATGCTCTCATGTCCATTTCGGAGACCCAGAGGACAGATATTTTAATCACTCGCTTAGGCATTTAAGTAGCACCGAAGTAAAGCACCAAAATCTGCGTTCTGAATTTTCAGTTCCTTATATTTAATGTGTTCATGTAAAAATAGTTCCCCTAGACTTGCCCTTCAGCACACCTGGTGATGTTTCCTCAGTCATCTTATTATCCGCGTTAAACGTGCCGTTATCACACACCGCCGGGTAACCACGCTGCAATTCTGGGGAGGCCATTAGGGTCAAACTTGGTCACGTGATTCATACTTTTCATTTTCAGGAAAAGTAAAGTGACAGCAATAAAATATAAAAATATAATAATAATAAAAAATAATAATAATGCATTTTATTTATACATGCGCCTTTCTGGTCACCAATGGTCATATATTAATTCATATAATAATTAAATGTTTCGCACGTGCTCCACACATCACTGGATAAAAGTATTTTGAGTTTGTGGCGCACCACGTGTCGGAAGAAGTAACAATGTCATGACCCCTGAGGAAGTGTACTTGTGAAAACATTATTTAAATGAACAGAAAGTCCCTCTGCTCCGCTGGCTTTGGATGATGAGATCGTTCTCTCACTCGCGCCCTGGGTTCCCCCTCGGCCGTGTGATTTCTGTTTCAGCCTTAGAGCTAACCACAGCACAGATACAGCCACTACTGTTTTTATTGTCATGATCCCGGTCACATGACCCCCTCCTGCGAGTGTGGCTCCCGTACATGAGCGACGGCCGTGCTAGTGATAGTGTGACGGCATACTTTCCCTTTCATCAGTCCATTATCCTTTCTTTTTAACCTTTTGTTCTACCCGTCTATCGCTAGAAGCCGTGTGTGTTCTGAGACGCACCACAGCTGCTCGATGTTTCTGTTTCTTTGTGTTATTTTTTTATTAGGTTTGTTGTGAAATCTCCTTTGCATACGGTTTATCGTTGCTCTGATGTAGTGTCTGGCGTTACGCTCGCGGCCAATCTTGCCAGTTAAGCAGGTTCCTTGCATTTTCAGCAGCGATTTTAGCTAATAGAAACGTTTCCTGTTTAACCGTAGTAACAGATGCTGAACGAGAGCGATGAATTCCTCACTGTTCTCAGTTCCTGTGTAGTCGCACACGCCTGAGCTTGCACAGTGAAAGGTTTGAACCTTCCAGACTCTCACATTTGCAGAGCTGCTCTTGCTTTGGTGAATCAGATATCTGGCTCCGTATGTTGCCTCTGAGAGTCTGTCTCACCGTCCCACCGTTCTCCTGAGGTGGATGCGCTCAGCCTAGGTAAGTCTTTGTTCCTCCATGCTAGCTTACCGGTCCAGGGGGCACTTTCATTAGAACCCCAGGATCGTTTCCGAGAACACTCGATCGAGACGCAAAGTCTGGTTCATTCTGATCAGTATGAACACAATCATTCCGCGCTCGGGAACGTTAGCCCGTGTCCACTTTGAAGAGATGGTCGCGAGAATGATACAGCGTACCGGACACGGATCCAATCTGATACGAAAACAGAAGTGAAAATAATCTACTCAGAGACAGAAACTCAGATGTCGGGCAAACCATGTCTGTGAAGGTTTTTATGTTTCTGAATATCTAATCTGACCTTGTGAAGGTGAGTTTATAACAGAATACGATACGACGGGAGAGAAGTGAAGGTCCAGAGTGTTCTACACCTGCTACAGGAAGAGAGCAGAGCGTCAGATCATTATCATCGAGTTTTAATAAGTGTTGGATGGACTACACCGTCTGTTTGAGGACATGCTCACTGCAGCCGAGACCCGCTGTGTGTGTGTGGTTGGGGGGGAGGCGGGGGGTATGGTAGAGGATGTAGGTGAAGGATGCGAGTGGGGCAGAGGGGCATGGTGTGCTGTTTGTTTTAAATATGTGTGTATGTGTGTATGTGTGTGTGTGTGGGTGGGTGTGTTTTGTTGTGTGTTATAGGTATGTTGTAGAAACTGCATTCATCCTCTAAATCCTGGTTTTGTTGTGCCACTCGGTCACTGAAAGGAAACCACTCCTCACCTACACACACACACAGACACACACATGCAACTTCCTGCTTTCGCTTCAGGTTCAGGAGTAATTATTCATAAATCATCCAGATCTAATGAAATGTGAATGTATCACGTTGGGTTTATTACTTAATGTAATATTCTGCAAATATTGTTTAATGTTTGGTAACTTTATTAGTTTGTAAATGATTGTAATGATTTCATAATCAGGTATTTAATTCCAGATATTAGGTATTGATTACATTTTTCCTGTCCAGACTAACCGAGTGTCTGCTTTCTTTGGGTTTTTATCAGAGGAGAACCGTGTGACTTGTAGCTCCATGCCTCTTACTGCTCCGTTACCCATCATCCCTTTCACCTAACTGGTGTGCCAGTCAACACACCACAACCCCTGCACCCAGCCGACCACGCACCCGGTTCCCCCCTTGAACGCTGCCTTCTCCTGAGTAGAATTCACCATGGCCGCCCTCATCACAACAGCTGCTCCACCCAGTAAATGCAGCAATTATACAGTTGAGGATTACTACAACGCGTCGGGGAAGGTCATCTCGGATGTTTGGCGTGTAAAGGATTATATCGTGGTTAGTGTAGGACTGACTGTCTGCTGCTTCATCATTGCGGCTAACATCCTGGTCATGACGGCCATCTTTATGAACCGACGCTTCCATTACCCCATTTACTACCTGCTGGGGAACCTGGCGGCGGCTGATCTGTTCGCCGGCATCTCCTACATGCACCTGATGTTCCACACTGGGCCCTGGACCGCTAAACTCTCCGTGTACCAGTGGTTCCTCAGACAGGTACTTATATCCACTTGCACACATGTACAATTAACCACAATGATCTACCAACTGTGGTAGAGTTGTAGCCTTCCTAGTCTTCCAACCATCACCATATCATCAGTCCACTTCATGAGGCTGTAGTTGGAGCTCAGAGAAAGTCTTTGACCAATCTGAGACCAGTCTAAACCTCTGACCAACATAGCCCCAGTCTATGTCTAAGTAAAAGACCCGTCTAAATGATCAAGCAATAACATACCAGTTAATCACTGGACTGGTTTTGTCCAGTTTAAATCTGTGACCAGTCAAAGACCAGTCTAAATCTTTAAACAGTAACAATATTTAAATCCTAGACCAGTTGGAGATCAGTCTAAATTTTAAACCCAGTAACATACCAGTGACATTTTTGATTAGTAAGTGATCAGAGTCTTTGCCTAGTCAAAGACCAGCCAAAATCTTCAGTCAGTCAAATACTAATTAAATCCTAGACCAGTTAGAGGCCAGTCAAACCAGTTAAATCCCGGTTGGAGATCAGTCTAAATTTTAAATCCAATACCATACCAGTTTAATCTTGGCTCAGTTGGAGATCAAAGTCTTTGACCAATCAAAGTCCATTCTAAATCCTTACCCAATAATATGTCACTTACATCCTTGACCAGTTGGAGACTAATCTAAATCTGTGACCAGTAAGAGACCAGTCTAATCAATGATGAGTTCCATCACAATGTTCAGGGAAACAGGCGACATGTGCAGAGGTGACTCCGTAACTTCTTCCTCCTGCAGGGTCTGATTGATACGAGTCTGACTGCATCAGTCATTAACCTGATGGCCATCGCTCTGGAGAGACACCAGACCATCTTCACCATGCAGCTGCACAGTCAGATGACCAACATGCGGGTGATCCTGCTGATCGCAGGCATCTGGACCGTCGCCCTGATCATGGGTCTGATCCCCAGCATGGGCTGGAACTGCCTGTGCTTTAAAGAACTGTGCTCCAAGATGGCGCCCATGTACAGTCGCAGCTACTTGGTGTTCTGGGCCGTGCTCAACCTGGTGTCCTTCAGCGTCATGGTGCTGGTTTACACCCGCATCTTCATCTACGTCCGACACAAGAGCCAGCGCATGAGCCAGCACACGGTGCAGACCAGACACAAAGAGACCGTGGAGAACCTGATGAAGACCGTCTTTGTCATTTTGGGTAACGTTCACACCTACAAAGGCACTTTCACTCAACTTTACATGGGTCTTAGGAGGAAATGGGTTCTTGAAGGGTTCTTTTAGGATTCTTTAGATACTTACTTTCTGAAATATGGTTCTGTTTGCAACCCTTATAACTTTAAGTGGCACTACATGGCATGTCTGAAACTGATTTTGTTTTGTTAAGGAAGGGATCTCCTTGTTTGGAAGGGATCTCCTTCCCCACAGCTGAAACACCTCTGGCCCAGAGTAATACCTGATAAACCTTCATAAACGCTCTTAAAGAGTCATGATATATAATGAAACTAAACTCGTACACCAGTCTGAGACTGATGTAAACCGGTCCAACTTGAGGCCTGTCTAACTCCCAGCTAGTTTGAGGCTGATTTGAATCTTTGACCAAATCAGAGTTCTTGTAAAATCTCAGAATCTAGAACCAGGTGGACGAGCTGCGGCTTGGTGTTCCTCTGCATGCAGAACATCGCTTCTCCTCCCCCAGCGCCCTGCAGCCATGCACTGTGTGTTCTATTAACACTCCTTTGGTATAGGGATTCAGAGCGACCTGTCTACTGCTCGTTCACCTGGAACATGTTTACAGTCAAGTTACGATTGCTGCAAAACACACACACACACACACACACACACACACACACACACACACACACACACACACACACACACACACACACACACAAATAAGAGCTGGAATGCTGGGCTTGTCCTGACTCGCTCATCAAGCCTTTCACCATTTCTACATTTCATTCCTGTCCTCTCACACACACACACTCACTCACACACACACTTTCTTTTCTTGTCACTTCATTTATGTGCATTCATATCAATAAAGCACCAAAGAAAAAGAGCACAGAAGGAGGGAGTTTACACTTGCTTTGTTTAACATTCACCGTTCTTGGTAACAAATCAACAACAGGGTGGAGTCATGAAGTCACTCACGATGAAACTCCGCTCTGATGTACTTTAACAGCGTTACTTCACCAAGAAGCGCTTTTATGCCCCAGGCCTTGAGGTTAGGTTAATTTCACTCATACTGACGTCTATAGTTCCCCATATTTATCTGTTATATCCCTCACTCTGCATTATGAATGGTTCTCATCCACACTCTCATCAGTGATTAGGTAAATTCTGAAATGTGAGCCAATCAGAGCCCTTATTCACCTTGTTCTCAGAGTTTACAGATCAGAAACAGAAGCTTAATTTCCCTCCTGGAAACTCTAGAGACTGCGGGAAAAAATGATTTCGTTACGTATTGCAAGTGCTTTTGTATGGCAGGTGATGTGTACAGTATAATGTATGGTAGGGGAAAATAAGTTGTTTAAAATTGTAATAAAATCTGGGAAAAATATCGAATTGTGATATTTCTAAAAGTCAAGAATCGCAATACAAATGGAATCGGCACCCAGCTATCGTGATGATATTGTAGTGGGTGGAGTTTCTCTGGGAGGTGTGGTTTACTGGTACAGTGTAAGGAAACCGTCCAATGACGGAACTTCACAGCACTTCTGTGAATCGCTCTGGATAAAAGCACCTGCCTGAATGTAAATGCGTTTTGGAGACGGTGATGGATGAGCTGCAAAATTTATTGTATGGTTTAAATTTATCATGTTTTGTTATTGAGTCCTAACACTATAGATCCATGCTGCTAATCGAAGGCTTTCCTTCTTATCTCTCGTCTCAGGGTGTTTCGTGGTGTGCTGGACTCCGGGGTTGGTGCTGCTGCTGCTGGATGGCGTGGGTTGTAACTGCGGCGTGCTTAAAGCCGAGAAGTTCTGCTTGGTCCTTGCCGAGTTAAATTCCCTGATAAACCCCATCATCTACTCGTACCGTGACCAGGACATGCGGCGCACGTTTAAGCGGATCCTGTGCTGCCTGTGTCGTCGGCGTGGACAGTCAGGCCGGCATCCTGACGTCCGCTTCAACACCCTCAACCAAGAGGTACAGAGTGACTCCAATGGATCTGAAATCACGCAGCACGCCGAGCTCAAATCCAAATCCACAGTCAAGGGCTCTAAGCGCTAATCGCATCCTAGTGTGCTTTAGCTTTCAAACACAAACCATTTCTGCTATAAGAACGGAAAGAGAATGTTATAATTGTAGCTAGTGTTAATCCATTTTAATATTTAGACTGTTCTCATCATTCGGAAATTTTACAGAACTTGAACAAAGCTGTGTAATTATTATTTTTTTTAATGAAAAGAATTATATTAGTGTAATAAATCAACAAGATAATACTTTTACACGACAGAACGTCCACCAGATGGCGCTTAATATAACCTCGCTAGAAACCCATCTAGCATAATGCTAGCTGCTCTTCCTCTATAGACAAGTTCAGTAGTCTGAGATTTACAGCCGTGGTCCGGTCATGATTTCCACTGACCTCAAAAAGCATAAATGATGGGTAAGTAGGTGCTTAAATAAAGTTTAATTCTGTTACTCTCATTTAGCTGTGCTAGATATTTTGCCTGTTTGTTTTTTTAATGGTTTTCTGAGTGCTGTAGCTCCACATTGACCTCAAAATCACCTTCACTCCACCCTAGCTTCAGAAATAACCTTTTAGTCCCGAAAAACACATCAAAGGTAAAAAGCTTAGAACAAATTCAACCACCTTACTGCCACACTATGGCGTTTCACAGAGCAGGTTTCAGCGCAGTTCCAGCACCACCACATCATCATGCTCACGCTAAAACTGGCTTACGACTTATCAGCTTAGCATGAGCACCAACAGGCTCGAAAGTGCTACCACCACCAAGTTTACTGCTGATACGCAAAAACAAGTAACAATTGAGATGCTAGCAACATGACCCCACTGACACAGTTTCCAAAACAGATGCGAGATGTTAATGACGCTCCCTAGCTAAGCAGTCTGAAAATGATCCTCAGGGATCTTAAAATCAGGAGCGAGATCCTGGCTGTTAGTTTCAGATTCCTAAATTTGTCCAACATTTAGCGTTATTTCCCTGCGCTGTCCGTTTATCTACGTTGAGGCATTGCTAGTTTTTAATTTTTTTTTTTTTTTATGAGACTGAACAATTAAAATGCTAATGAGTCACTGTATATGTTTGTGTCAGCAGTCGGGATTGTTCTCAATATAAAATATCACGTATGACACGTTCATTAGGCTACGTATGGCCTTTCTGTTGTTGTTGAATTACTCCTGAATAATTATGTAATATTCTCCTTTTTCCCTTTTCTTCATTTTGCCGTTTTGCTATCCAGAGAAGGCCACCAGAGTTGGAGGACTCGTGTGTAGAGTGTAAATTAAGCTGCGTTTCTTCCTCGTGTGTGGATGAAAATCAGACTTGATTGAACTTTCACTTTTAATGATCTGATTTATCCATTTTTTTAAATGTACTTTTGTTTTTTTGTTTCTCTTGTTTTTTTCTTTAGTCCTTTAATAATGTACAGACACATCAACAATGTTTGCTTTTTATTACCTGAAAACCTGAAACTGGCACATAGTTAAGACTGACTCTGAATTAGCTTTCAGTCTGTTGCACAGTAACTGTAGTAAGAAGTCCAGGAAGTGGCGTGCTGTGGCGTGGCGTGATATGATGATGATGATGATGATATGAACAGTCTGAGATTGTTATCGTCATGTGCAGATAATTGTATTTACAGTTTATTTGCTCTGTAGGAGTTTGTTGGTGTTGATGTATTTTGGCACGATACGTTTAGCTGAATCAGGTGTCGGTGCCTTTAATTCATTACCATCATTACAGTAAGAAGCACTGATATTTACATTTATTTATAACTTTACATTTAATTTCCCCATTTTTACTAATCGTGGCCAGTTCCTACAGGGTGTGGCAACACTCAGACCAAAGAGCTATCCGCCATCTTCTACATACCTCAGCTCACGGGTATGATGTCCAGGATTGATTAGACAGAGAAGGCCCCGCCCACACAGCACAGCCAGCGTTGTGCTGTTGGACCTCCAGTCGTGGACGCTGTGGAATCGTCTCCATTCCACACTATCACCATCTCCTCACTAATTCGATAATATAAACTTTACAGTCTGTTATTTGAAACACCTTTGAAACTGAGGGCCACGCCTCCAATAGGGCCACGCCTCCAATACTGGTGTACTTTTCCGCGGCCCACCCTGTATCAGAATCCACATCGTCTAGCTTAGAGTTGTCTTAAAGTACTGCAGTATCACCCGATCTATCCCATAATAATGTTCTTTACACTAATGGAATGTAATAAGACTATAAACTCTGATTAAAAGGCGATACTTCAATCAAAAATTCATTCATTATTAATTAATATATTACATTCGTTATTTTCTGCCAAAAGTTAACACAGCTCTGAGGTGCAAAATAACATTAAGCTGGAAAGTGTGTTACCTTGTGGGTTATTAATGTCACACACGAGTACCAAGATGTCCACAACATTGTATTTTTTGCGCTGCAGTCTTTAAACTTCCATGTTCGGATTTTTGTGATTCCCTCGTCCACGTCTGAACTCCCAGGGAATATTACAACGTACCGTAGAACCAATCATCAGCACATGGCTGTAATTAGAATGTATGTAGCGAGGACGTTAAAAGATGTGTACGTGTGTGCGCGCGCACAGATAACATGTTAGCATAGCACCGTTTGGAATCCATCTATCCCCATTACACCCCCCCCCCCCCCCCCCC
>JAOVVA010000028.1:15319606-15331668 GCA_028565275.1 Leiocassis micropogon | reverse complement strand
TCATGAATGTTTTTTGTGACAAAGAAGTATCTGTTCCAATCACTCTATCAGAGAAAAATCAGAGTTGTAGAAATAACAGGGAACTCAAGAGAGCCATGATATTATGTTCTTTACAAGTGTATGTAAACTTTTGACCACAACTGTATCTAAAAGTCAGAGTAACAGATACAGTCGTACAGAATACTTACAAACATATCTGAATGCATTTTTAGGAAATGTTCTGTCACAATTAATGCCATCCTACCGCGAGTGCTTTTGTCCAGGGACAGGACGTCGCTGTCGGACCAATGTTTGCTGGTACTTAGTGCGTAACTAGTAAAAAGTGTAAGGATCTGTTCAATGACAGGAACTTTAAAGTGTGCCCAAATGGAAATTCAGCCTGAGACTGATCACTGCCGAACGTTCTACTGAGCTCCAGAGGAGAGGTTGTGATCCTGATTTTTATAGTTTATATTGTTTCCTAGATTTTCCTCTAATTGGAATACTGTTGATATGGTTGGTTTCAACAAGGCAAAGCAATTCCATCCTGTCTGTTTGAAGACCTGTGCTAATTAGAATCAACGGGGTTTAGTTAATGGGTGGAAAAAATATGTGGCAGTACTTTGCTTTTCTGAAGCCAGGGTGTCCACCTCTGCATAAAAATCCCTAAGTCTCAGGAATTTTCAAGTGAATGGAGAACTTGTGAAAATTGTGAATTGTGGCAAATTTATTTCTGTATATGATCTCCAGGAATCGATTGAGCCAAGTGACACCAGACATCTTTTTGACTCTAAAGCCAGATCCAGCTGGTTATGAAGAATAAACGACTATACTAAATATGCGCTTGTTTTCCCTCCATACAATAATAAATGATTCTTATTATCCTTATTGTCATTATTTTTAAAAATTTGCAAAACTAAGTTTCACTTTTGTCTCAATACTTATGGACACCACTGTAGATTCAGTCAGATTTAATATTCTGATTATTATTAACACATTTCAGTAGACAATCATTTATGAAGTAATGTTGGACATGTAAATTATTGGTAGAATACGTGAGGCTGGTCAAAATTATTCAATGACAAAGTTGCAACGATGTCTGAGCAAAGTCCAGCATAGATATTTGGCATTCATGTAAATTCTTTTTAATGTAAATGTGTGTAAATGTTACCATTGTTTGATCAAAATCTAATCATGGATTGAACTGATGAACTACTGCATTCTTATATCTGGAATATTATGTCAAATTTAAACTGTTCTTTTTCCTTTTTTAATTATGTTTAAAAGATTAATCAAACACCCTTATCCAGAGAGACATAAAGAAGAGCTCTCAGAAACACAACCTTGTAGTAGATCACTCAAGCGGGGACTGTAAACAATGTTAAGAACATCTGTAAAAACTGGTCATTTAATATAATTGCCATTAATTAAAAAAGAGAAGACCATAAATTAAGACAAAGGAAACAGTGCCATAACAGTAATTCAATATAGTGGAAATGCATGAAAACACCATTATTATGGACTTTATTCCCAACAAATAAGTTTTCTCATGACTAATTTTTCTATGAATGCTTTCTAGAAGGTCTGGGATCCTTATCTAAAATGTATTGGCCCTTTGTTGTCAACCTCGACTGCATTTCCTAATCCAGTGTAGGATTATTATTATTACTTTTTTCCCTTCATTTGTTACCCTCCTATGGTCATGTATTTCAAAATGTGCATTGCACTTAAAAGTTTTGCTGAGGATTAATGTATGCAAATTTAAGCAAAGTGTGTTAAAAGAAATACCGGCCCTGTTTTAACCATGTTTCTTCCTAAAATATTATAATCAGCCCTAATCATGTGACTAAGTACGCCTTTCAGAATCATCTGGAAATATTCATGAAAGATTTCCTCTATTCTTAATATATCATATTGTTTTAACTAAAGAAATTAGATTATTGTTTAAACATTCAGGAATTAATATGATCATACATTTACGGTGGTTCTTTGAGGTCTGACGTCTATAACACAGTCTGCAGCGAGTCCTTGTTCCACAAAACCGAGCACGATCTTGTACTTCAGAGAGTTCCTCTGGGGAGTGGCACGGCTTCTCAGCATGAATACGCTGATTGTTTTTGGAGACGATTTATGCTGATGAAACGCTCCCCGCACAAGTGTGGCTTCTGTCTGCCGTCACTGTGCTGGTTTAACTGCAAACTGTCCACTCGACTGAAACTCTTTCCACACTCAATGCACTGATACGGTTGATCTCGGTTTGCTGTAATTTATGTTTTTAAACATCTTTGCTTATGGATACAGACTTCTGGATACAATCCTGTATAATTACAGGGATGGAAATCACCAGGGACGATGAGATCACGATTCCGCTGTGCCGATTTGATTTGTATTGCAATTCTTTGTAACATAAAATTTTATAAACATCCTGATTTGATATTAATGTCTTTTTTAGTCAAAAATTTCTTGCACTTTTAAACAAACTTCTACACAGAACACAGAGCTGTGTGAATAGCACCACCTACAGGATGATATAGGATTTTTTTTTTCAATTGATGTGGAGATACATGAATTGATGTGCAAAAGAATCGCGATCCATCACTGAATCGATTTTACCCATCTCTCTATATAATCCTGTCCAATGCCTGAGCATATTCAAAATATTACTGACTCACTCTGATCTCCAACCTGCAAAAGGAAGTGCATCAGGTAGTGCATGTTTTGGGTGGATGCTAAGGCTCCAACTTTTATCATCAGTTTTATTGTGAAGAGCAGCATATAACAGGGAATAATACAACAGAAGAACCTTTCCATTTATAATATAAAGCATAAATAAGAACATTTACACAAGGCTTGGATTTAATTCTATTCCAGAGTAAAATGCAAGCTGATAGTTATCAGACAGATATTCACGGATCAGGTCAAACTGTGATGTAGTTTAATTATTAATGTAGATCATTTGTTTCCCTCTACAGTCATTTAAAGTTATAACAACTGCTCCATCATTCTCTCTAGGAATTACAAGAATACAAGAAAAGATATAATCTCTGTACTGTATATAATAATGTCTTGGTAATCTCGTTAATGGCCATGCATTAAAAATAAAATAATAAATATGCAAGATCATTTAATTAATGACCTTTAGAGTAACACACTGTTCATTTCCACACTGTATAAAGTTTCATAATTCTATAGATTTCAAATTCCACAGTCTCCTCCGATAAAGAAGGAACACACAACACCAGATTCAAAAGATCTTGTTTAACCAAAAATTTGTATTAAGAATTAAACTAATTAACACATACACCGTTTTCAAAAAAAAAACTGCGGCATGTCCTCGATCTCAGCTGTGTGAAGATCCTGAAGTCCAGCATGAACAGTCTCGTGTTTTATCAGATTACTGTTCTCAATAAAACCTTGACCACACTCTGTGCACTGATACGGCTTCTCTCCGGTGTGAATGCGCTGGTGTCGCTGGAAGCTGCTATGCCTGGTGAAGCTCTTTCCGCAGGCGGGACAGTAATAAGGCTTCTCTCCGGTGTGAACGTGTCGGTGAACCTGGAGGTCGGCTCCCTGTGTAAAACTCTTCCCACAGTCTAAGCACTGATACGGTTTCTCTCCAGTGTGAACATGTAAGTGTTTCCGGAGATTCCCCTTTTGTGTAAAACTCATGCCGCAGTGCGCGCACCGATACGGCTTCTCTCCGGTGTGGACTCGCAGGTGTTGTACGAGAATACCTCTCTCGATAAAACTCTTTCCGCACTCTGAGCACTGGTACGGCTTCTCTCCGGTGTGGATGCGCTGGTGTCGCAGGAGATTGCTCTGACTAGTGAAACTCTTCCCGCACAGCGAGCAGCGATACGGCTTTTCCCCGGTGTGAACGCGCTGGTGCACTTGGAGATCGGTTCCTTGAGTGAAACTCTTCCCGCATTCTGCGCAATAATGGGGTTTGTCTCCGGTGTGAATGCGCAGGTGTTTTCGGAGGTTGCTTTTCTGCGTGAAACTCTTCCCGCAGTGGGAACAGTGATACGGCTTCTCTCCGGTGTGAATCCTCTGGTGCTTTACAAGATTCCCGCTCTCGATAAAACTCTTCTCACACTGCACACACTGGTACAGCTTCTCTCCGGAGTGAACGCGCTGGTGCCGCTGAAGATCGCTCTGGCTCATAAAATCCTTGCGGCACTGCGAGCACTGGTACGGCTTCTCTCCCGAGTGAATCCGCTGGTGTTTTTTCAGATTTCCGTTCTGACTGAAACTCTTCCCGCACTGTGAGCATCGATACGGCTTCTCTCCTGTGTGAACTCGGTGGTGTTCTTTAAGAGTACTTTTCTGACTGAAGCTCTTGCCGCAGTTCGGGCAGTGATACGGCTTCTCTCCCGAGTGAACACACTGGTGTTTTCTGAAAGCACTCTTCTGATTGAAACGCTTCCCACAATCCGAGCAGCGATACGGCTTCTCTCCTGTGTGAATTTGTTGGTGCTCTTTGAGCGTGCTCTTCTGACTGAAAACCTTTCCACACTGTGTGCAGGGGTGCGTTTCATTTCGCATCAGTTTGTAAGGGGTGTTAGCGGTGAAAGTGTGTGATGAGCTTTGCTGAGTCCTGAGGTTTACTGTGGAGTCTTGACTGTTGCATTTAATCTCAACTGAAGTCGTGCTAACCGGATCTACTAATGTTCTCGCGTTACCCTGTAACAGAAGAGCAGGAGAACGCAGGACGCCACTCATATCTGCAGCAGAAAGAAGGAAAATCGGTTAATATTTCTAAAATCCATAATCTTTTAATTAATTTTACAAACAGAAATTCTGAGCTACACAACAGATGAGAAAAGCAAAGCTATTGTGAGAACCAATAAGGTCAGAAATTAAATCAATTCATAAAAATGAACACTAACGCAGTTATGTTTTAAATTTTATTTTTGGCTAATTTTGTTTTTGGATCAAATTATTCCTCCTTTGCTCTCATTGTGCCACTTTCCTACATACACTGATGGAGTTTATTATTCCGCATCAGTTAGTAAATATAATTTTTTTAAAGCACATTTACAACAACAGTTGGCCAAAGTGACGTACACAGCAGGTCTGCATAACGACCAAAAGCACGGTCACCCTTTGACCTCACCATGACCATGGAACAACCAGAGGTGATTGATGAGATGACCTGTGACAGGGGAGTCGAGTATGGTTCTATATGGTTGAGTCCACCATATGGAAGAGAACTGTCCTAACGTCTTATCTATTCCTTCTAAACAACTTTTAAAAAATGTGTCACCTTTGGTTTGAACCCAACCATTTCAAGTGACCAAAAAATAATCCATTTGTGTAACTTACAGATGTTTCCTTTTTGCCCAGGTGTGTCCTATCAGACCGAGTGTTTAAACAGGTAATAGTGCTAATTGTCTGCTCTTGGTCTTAACCCTGGGTTTCACCTCTAAAGAACGTGTTTGCTTTTGAATGTGTTAAACTAACATTAGAACTGTATATGGGAGAAAAGTGAGTCATTCTGGAGCAAAATAAGTAAAGAAAACCAATCAGAGCTGTGGTACTGGACAAAAACAACCACCTGTAACAACCTTAAAAAAATAACACTGAACACATCAGCCATGGAAACCTATACGCTGTAGCACACCGCACTGCAACACGAGCACAACCCAACGCAACACACTCCTGCACAACACGACAAACTGCGACACGACACGCATCACGGCACACCGCAATGCGGCACACCGCAATGCGGCACACCACCCCGCACAACGCAATGCGACACACAACCCCGCACAACGCAATGCGACACACAACCCCGCACAACGCAATGCGACACAAGACACTACAACACAACACACAGAAACACAACACAACTCACCACGACACACTGTGTTGCTCTGTGTATCAACCAACTGCAACACACAACACAACACTCTGCAACACAACACACTGCTTTGAAACAGAATACAACAAACTGAGACACAACACACTGCGACACACCGGAACACCACGACACTAACACAACACAACACAACACACCGCAACACCCTGCAACACAACACAGCAAAACACACTGCAACACAACACAACGTAACAACACAACATCCTAACACAATGCAACACACCGTAACACACTGTAACATACCGTAATACAATACAACACACCGCAAAACACTGCAATGCGACACAATGCAACGCAACACACTGCAACACAACAAAAAACAACACACCAAAACACAACACAACACACTAACAACACAACGCACTGCAACACAACACTACACACCTTAACACTACACACTGCAACGCTACACACTGCAACGCTACACACCGTAACACAACACACCAACACACTGCATCACGCTAACACAATGTAATACAACATCACACTGAAGCACAACACAACAAAAAAACAACACACCATAACACAACATAACACACCAACACACTAACAGACTAACACTGTAACACACTAACAACACACCGCAATACAACACACCACAGCACAACACAACACACAGTAACAAAAAACCCCCCACCAAAACACAACACTAACACACTAATAACACAAGTAATACAAAAACACACCGTAACACCACACAACGTAACAACACACTGCAACACAACATACTAACACACTGCAACACAACACACCATAATACAACGTAACACAACACACTGCAACACAAAAAAAAAAAACCCACCAAAACACAACACTAACACACTAACACAATGGAATACAACACACCGCAACGCAACACAACACACCGCGACACACTGTAAAACATCACGACACTCTAACACAACACACTGCAACACAGCACAATGTAACAAGACAACGTAACAACACACCGCAAGACAACACACCACACTAGCACACACTGCAACACAAAACAACATAACAACATAACATACTGCAACACAACGTAACAACACACTGCAACACAACACACCACACTAACACACACTGTAACAACACAACACACCGCAACAAACTGTAAAACACCACGACACTGCAACACAGCACAACGTAACAACACAACGTGACAACACTGTAATACAACATAACTCACCGCAACACAACACACAGTAACACACCATAATACACTAACACAACACACTGTAACACACTGTAACACACCATAATACACTAACACAACACACTGTAACACACTGTAACACACTGTAACACACCTTAATACACTGTAACACAGTAGAGTTGGGCCGATAGACATCGCGATCCTCCGCCCCGCCGCAGCAGTGGAAAACACACACTTAATCCCAGTATATGCGCTCTTCTCTCCCGTATTAAAAGAAACCATGTAGCGGGTCACGGCGTCAGTACACGGCTTCCATCTTTCGCTTTCACGCGTGTACTTAGTAATTTCAGCGAAGACCTCAGATACTGTTGGTTGGTTCCTGCGAGGTTCAGTTGTGCCTGATGACCCTGGCGGTGAGCTGGATTGATGAGCTGGATTGATGAGCTGGATTGATGAGCTGGATTCCGCGGGATGGTGAACACGCAAATGGTCATGTAAATTTGTCGTCTGCGCATCTTTTGCACGGACAACTTTACCGCAAATCCTACACACCACTTCAGACGTATCTCGTGGTTGTCCTCTTCCACTCGGTCTAAAGCCAAAGTATTGCCAGATAGGTGAATTTGCACCTTTTTTACCAACCAAGTTTGTCGACGCCATAATAACGACACGGATCACTGCGCCTATTCACGCCAGAGTCCCGCGGGAAAAGTGATTGACAGGTGGTAATTTGTGTGTAACTTATCTTTATTTATTTATGGTTTGGTTATGGGTAAAACAAAGACCATGCGGGTCAGGTAGTAGAAACGGTAGGCTACAATTAATTAATTCATTATGAATTAATTATTTAACAACAGTGCAACAACAAAAGTGCAGGTAAATTTGTTTTATTTTTACTTTATATTTTGTGTTAATTATTTTTATGTATTTATTTTTTTGGGCTGTGTTGAGTTTCCATTATTTCTTATGGGAAAATTCACTTTGGTTTATGAGTGTGAGCCCGCTTCTGGAACATATTATGCTCGTAATCCAAGGTTCCACTGTAATTACTTCCATACACTCAAATATTTTGCCCTCCTTTTTTTCCTTTAGATGCCTCAGGTTTGGAGGACTGCACCAGCCCTATCAATGGCAATGGGTAACTCTCAAAATTGTCGGCATCTATCGACATAGGAACTGGCATGTTATTTATATGTTTTATAATTTGCTTTATTTGCTTTGTCACAGTGGATCGCCATTCCTGCTTAAGCAGCCCTTCTTATCATTGTCATCCCCTGTATCTTCTGGTGGAGGTGAGACAGCATGGCACAATAAATACAATAAGGTAAAAAGATGTATGCGGCCCTGCTTGCTTGAATAACTTATTTTGTTTTGCTTTGTGGTGCATTCAGAGGACCGAGGCTGGGCTAAAAAACAGCTCAGGTATCCTGCTTCTTCTTTTTGTGCAAAAGATGCTTATCTGCTTTGAGTTTATTGAGATTCTACATAAATGTGTATGAGAAAAAGATTTCATTTTGTTGTTATATCCTTCTCTTTATCCCTATCTCTTTCTGTTAGTCGTCCTCTCTCTGCTGTGGCTTTTAGCATACCTTTTCCTCTGGACAGTGACGTGGACGTCGTCATGGGTAATCCTCTGTTCCGCTCAGCTAGCACTGACAGTCTGACCATGGCAACAAACTCTGCTTTGTACACTCCTCCTGAGGATCTGAGTAAGCTGATTGGCCAGGCACCACTGGGGGAGTTGCCTGCCATTGAGGAGGCACTGCAAGTCATTCACACAGTGAAAAATGAACCGCGACAGCGTCCAGAAGGGGCCCCGGCAGGTTTTTATCTCCACTCCCCCGATAATGATAAGACCAGACTGAGTAGCTCTGCCCCATGCCGTTCTGGGATGATGTACAGACCAATCGGCAGGGAAGGAATTAGTGCCAGAAGGCCGACAGGTTGTTCCGGAGATTTTGAAACTCCAGAAGATCCTGGAACACCCACTAATGGACCTAGAGGAGGCCAAATGACAAGTTTTGCTGAGCGCAGAAAAAGGCTTCCGGAGTCTCCAGGGGCTTCCAGGGTTCTAGGATCAGAAGAACCCTCAAGCCCAGGAATGATGAGCCCTGCTGGAACAGTGGAGGCTCAGGAACTAGGGGCACAACTGGAGGAAAAACGAAAAGCCATTGAATTACAGAAAAGGCGCATCGAGGCGATTTTTACCAAACAAAGACAGAGACTCGGTAAGAGCGCCTTCCTTCAACTGCAACGGCAACAAGGGGAAGGTGGGAATGCGGTCAAAGAGGTGGCAGATTCCATAAGTCTAGATGAAAGGCTGACTCAAATGGAGGAAGCACTGCAAAAGGAAGAAGAGCAGGAGAAAGAAGATGAAAAGAGAAAGAAAGAGAAGAAAAAAGAGGAGGAAACAGTAGAGAAAAATGGACAACAAGATGCTATAGTGCCACCCAAACTGGAGAAACAGGTGACATTCTCGGTTGAGCCAAAGAAGGTACCAGAGAAAGAGCCACCATTGGTAGAATACAACGAAGCTGTGTCCAAGCTAACCACTGCCCTGCAGGCGCTACAGAAGGACATGCAGCGTCTCACGGAACAGCAGCAGAAGCTGATGGGAAAGAAATCCTCTGCACCTTCATCCTCCAAAACAACACCATCTAAATCCACCTCATCTCCAAGCAAAGCATGGGTAATACCAGCAAGTCCAAAAATCTCAGCCACACCCCCTCGTCTTTCACGTGAATCTACGCGTGAGCTTTCACCCTCAGGGTCACCATCACGTCAAAGTGACCTTAAATCACCCAAAACTTCCAAACCCTCCACTCGTAAACTTTGCAACAATTCCACCCCCCCAAGGAGCCCCAAAAGGCAACACTCCACCCGTCCGTCTGACCTCAGTTTCCAGCCCCTCACACGCATCCTCTCACCACAACAGAATGTTGATACTCTACCCCACCTTCGCCGTGTCTCTCCCAGTCAGTGTCAGGTGCAGACCAACTCCTCCCTTCGAATTGGAGGTCCACCCACACCCCAGGAGCCTGAAGCGCAATCGGCTCAAGAAAGTGCAGAGTCTGAGTCTGGGTCCAGCGATGAGCACACTCCACTGTTCAACCTCGAGCTGGAGCCTGCTGACCCTGCACTGCCCCCTGCTGGTAAATATCCACTCTTGTATAATATAAATAGCATTGTTATTTAGTTTGTCTGATTTTCTGACTTATTCTGGTAGCGCAAGCTCAATAAGCTTTTATTGGTCTCATTCCAGTGGAGTGTGCTGTGAGCGTCTGTGGTGGCAGTAGCTCTGGAGCACCCTCTGAGTGCTCATTTTTTAGTGACATGCTCATCAGCGCCTCTCAGAGGCAGGAGGAAGGAGAGACAGATCAGGAGCAGCTTGACGTCTTCTCATCTGACTCCATGAGCGACCAGACGGAGACAGAGAGTAGAGCAGGGGTCAGCTTCTTCTTTAATAAGGTACATATCTGTGCAAGTTTGTCTAAAAAACATGAACCTATAGCAAAATAAAATTTTCATTTTAAATGTTTTATAATGGTTTTAGATTTTATTCTAAATGAAACATGAAAGAAAGAAAGAATAAAAGGGTAAAATTGAGAGAAGTAAAGTAGAGGGAAAATGAAAAAGATTTGTAGAACAAATCATAGAAATTAGGAAAGTAAAGAACAATATGATGAGTTTTTCGAATGATGCGAAATCGATGTAATTGGATTTAAATTTTTGTGTGTGCAGGAGAAGGGTCTGTCAGAGGAAGAAATGGCTCTGAAGAAAGCGTTGCTGCTAGAGCGACAGCAGAGACGAGCAGATGAGATTAAGAGACGGAGAGAGAGGCAGGATCAGGAGAATCAAGGGTGAGACGCGCACACACACACACACACACACACACACACACACACACACACACACACACACACACAATATTCCACACTCACTAACCACTTCTTTTCAACCTGCAGACATCTGTCTTCTACAGACAGTCTCCTCCCATCTTTGATCCCGCCCCTTTCACAGTCTCTGCCCAGTACATCTGCCCCTCCCCTGCCACCCCAGACTTCAAACACTTCTAGGACACCTCAAGCCACACCCCCTGGGACACCGCAAAGGCGCGGCGGGTTCACCAAGTCGGAGTATGAGCGACGTCATCAGTTAAAGATAATGGCCGACCTGGAGAAAGTCCTGAAGCAGAAACCGACACAACGCAGCCACAAGAAACAACACACACACTCACCACGCAAGGAGAAAAAAGGCACACCCAACACACATACACAACGATAAAACATCTGCTAAGCTAGCACTCCAGATAAATCATTAATGGTTCTTTAAACTGAGAGTTTGATAAAAAGTTTAGAATTTTTTTTTGAAAACTGGTTTTACACAAATAATCCTAAACAACCCTACAGCTACTGCTATACCTCACATGCTCAATGTTCTACTGTTTTATTTTTCTCCTTCTAAATGTTACCCTGTAGGAGAACCGCAGAAACCTGTTCAGCCCAATGGCCCCCTGCTTCCAGACAAACCCACCAGGTACCCACCTCATCCTCTTCATCTGAGATATCCACTCTCTCCTGGATGATCTATTTCAAACTTTCTCTCTTTTTTTTTTATTCCACGTAGGTCCTCAGACTCCCCCTCTAAATTAATGTCACCTGGTCGCCTGCCCAATCAGGAAGGAGAGAAGGACTGGGAAAATGGCTCTAATGCTTCTTCTCCAGCATCAATAACAGAATATACTGGTGAGGACATGGATTAGCAGCGTGTATATGTATTTATAGTTTTTCTTCAGATCCTGTTTCACATTGTAAGCTAAAATGAAAGAATGATTAGCATCTAAACAGAAGTAAATGTACAATTAGTATAAGTCACATGAGACACTATTGTGGGTAACAAGCTCGTCCTATTATCCCAAAATTGAGACAGCTGATTGGCCAAGCTCTTTCAGAGGGAAGGGATGAGAGGCACTGTAGCGCTTTCACATCAATCAATTCAATTCAATTCAATTTTATTTGTATAGCGCTTTTAGCAATTGTCATTGCCGCAAAGCAGCTTTACACA
>JAOVVA010000028.1:15291213-15302505 GCA_028565275.1 Leiocassis micropogon | reverse complement strand
ATAACATAATGAATTTTATGATGAAGGCCTAATATGAGCTTCCCCTGTTTCAAAAGCTAGCAGCCGCCACTGATATGCAGTAAGGCTACAACTTCGTTACATGATAACAGATCACATATCATACATCATATCATATATCGGTTACGTGGTATGGTATGGAGAGCCGCACCACGAAATGTTATAATATTTATAAGAGCCCTCACGCAGGTTTTCTGAGGGGGTCAATGAAATAGGAGGTGGTGAGAGTGCTTATGACAGGCACGGAAAGACTCTCCTGTTTGGAGATGGCGTGGGATTAGTAATTAGGGAACTTAAAAGAAACCTGATAACAAAATAAACAGAGAATGGATGGGGCTCTGGAAACTAAAACAAAACTATTCTTTCGGGGCTTTCGCCCTTACCGAGAATTTATAGGAGAGAGAGTTTTGTGTATTTATTAACTCAAAATAAGCGCACACTGGATTGATGTGTGCCGCTCTTTGGCCGCTTTCATGACCAGAAAATACACTTTTTAACTGATGCCTTCGATGCTTTCAAATTTTAATGTCATCTTCTCAAAAGTGAGGACAATCAACTTCACAAACATCAAACGGCCACCGTAAAAAAACTATAAATATGAAAAAAAAAAAAAAAAGTACAATCAAAATGACAGATTGTGAAGTGGATGCGCCATGACGCAGTTCAATTAATCACATAACTTATTTCAAAACTTCTCAATACAAACTTTACCATAAGTTACAAAGGCATGATAATCAAAATATAAACAGACATACCGTGGATTCAGGAGACATTAAGAGATATATTTTAAACAACACTTTTCTTCATCTTGCACTCTCAACACGCTTGCAACCTCATGTCGTTTCTGTGTACACACAGCTAATAAAAACCACAAGACTGGTCAGTGTAGCGCTACTCATTTTCTCCTGTAGGTGGCACTATTTCAAAATTGTCATACAAATCAAATGAATGATTCCAAATACGAAGTTAAATATTACACACAATTTATAACAAACAAAAAAGTTTGAAAGCTCGTTCAGCCTTACAGTGGCGTTGCCTGGCAACCACGTGTCTACCTGGCCGCGCCTCTGCCAGTTCATCATATCATA
This sequence comes from Leiocassis micropogon, assembly GCA_028565275.1. Taxonomy (NCBI): domain Eukaryota; kingdom Metazoa; phylum Chordata; class Actinopteri; order Siluriformes; family Bagridae; genus Leiocassis; species Leiocassis micropogon. The sequence continues at coordinate 15,301,399 of JAOVVA010000028.1, read as the reverse complement.
TCATATCATATCATATCATATCATATCATATCATATCATATCATACTGTATCTGCATACAAACAAGTGTGCACTGTTTAACATCTTTGAATGCATCAACCTTTAAAATTATACCCTATAAACTAATACATGATGACGCAACAACAGAAGTAGAGAGTAATGGATGGAGCCAATCATAAACAGGTAGTCAGAACATACCCTCCTACCGATGTTGTCTCTACTGTTGACTGGAATTGTGGTGGTATTATTATGATGACCTCATTTGAGCGAGTGCAGCTTTGTGATAGCGCATGCAAAAGAAGTTTGAGCCAGGGAACAGTACAAATTGCACATAAAAGAATGAGTTTGAGCATATGCAAGAGCTACTTTTTCATTCAGGATTGTGGCAGAAAAATAATACCATAGAAGTGGATATACTATGACTTAAAAGCTAAACTGAGCTAATACCAGCTTAATTGAATTTTTTTAAGTAAATGGAAAGGATGGCATTACAGTGGTGTAGTGGTTAACACTGTCGCCTTGCACCTCCAGGGTCTGGGTTCGATTCTCTGCCAGGCTCGATTCCTGTCTCTGTGTGCAAGGAGTTTGCATGTTCTCCCTATGCTTGGTGGGTTTCCTCCGGGGACTCTGGTTTCCTCCTACAGTCCAAAGACATGCAGGTTAGGTTAATTGGTGTTCTCAAATTGCCCATAGTGTGTGAATGAGTGGGTGAGTGTGTGTATGCAATGGATTGGCACCCTGTCCAGGGTGTGAGTGAGTAAACTGGAAGGTGAGTTATTTTGTACTTTTATCCATGGAGCCATCCATTCACCTATCCATCAATTCCCTAGCACATATCTGGGTCTGGGTCATGGGGGCAGAAGTCTGAGCAGAGATATCCAGACCTCCCTCACTCTAGCCACCTTTTTCCCTAGATAGATATAATCTCTTGATCTGGTCTTGGGTTTGCCTCAGGACTTTCTCCCATTCAGACATGGCACACCTCCGTAGGTAGGCATCCAACCTTATTAGATGTCCAGACCACCCTAGCTGGCTCCTTTTAATGTTGGGGAGCAACTGCTCCACTTTAAGCTCCACCTGGATGTGTGAGCTCATTCCTCACCTGATGTCTCAGGTTGAACCCACCAACCCTATGATGGAGCTTATTTCTGCCACTTATATCTGTCACCACACCCTTTTGTCACCCAAAGTTCATGAACATAGGTCAGGTTTGGGATATAGATTCACCTGAGGCTAGATATTTCCCAAGTGATCCACAAAGGTGTATTGTATGTGCACCATTTACTGATGAAGTGGTGTAATGATCTTTTAAACAAAGCATTCTTTAGGGCAGGGCTTGGCACAGAGGACCATACTTCTTTCATAAACTAAGCCAAGGGCCACACATTGGGGACTGAAATGAATTATAAAACACATTGTGTTGTGTAAGATAAGATAAGATATACCTTTATTCGTCACCAATGAAGTACAAATCACCTAAAGACGTCAATGATAGGAAGACACCAGAACACCCAGTGCACCACAGCTGTGCACAGGGGCCAGCAGGCAAATAGTTCACAGTTGTTGATCTGGCCTTCTCAAGATTGCAATATGATTGAGCACCCATGGCATGTACTCGACAAGCAAGTCCAATCCATGGAGGTTCCACACCACAACCCACAACCAAACGCCACAGCACAATTCCAGTGGCATACATTGGTGTACTTTGGTTTGAAACAGACTGATTATGTGGGAATAAAATCACAGGGCCGTCTTTTAGCTGTTTTTTATTACTCCTAATACTTGAACACCACCTGAATGTACTGAAGTAAAAAGTTTATTAAAAAATTAACATCCATTTGGATGACAGAGTATACTGATTATCACACTTTAGGATCATATCTTCATCTCCATCAACTTCCTTCCATCACCTATTCCCATTTAACTCCTTTTTGCCAGTTACCTTTGCCTGTCTGGGCCATTTCTCCAAATAGGGAAGTAAACCTATGAACATTCAGAGCTGAACATTCAAGTATACAAATCTTATAAAAGAGTATAAACTCTTATTAAAACAATCTGTTCTTTCTCAGACTTGAATTACAATATTTGCATTTGATATGTTAAGTATGTATGTATTGTATGTAAGTAAGAATATATTGCATATCTGTTTTTTTTCTAGACATGAGTAGATAAAGATATCACAGAAAAGTGCAGAAAAAACTAACATGTGTCCCTAGTTTATAATCAGTGACACACTAAACTTGTTGAATGTCGTTCATAGTCATCCGTCGGATCTTCATGGTTATGGTCTTCAAAGAGATTGCTTTCCAGGTGGTCCACAGGATCGAATTGTCTGCTGTTGGGGTGGAAATGCTCTGCCATTTGTACAGGCCATTGGGGTTGGCAATGCCGTTACTCGGCCAGCAGTAGTACCAAAACCCTCCCATATACCCGTCGGCACAGTTGCCGTATGGATTTTGATCAAAAGTTGAAAAGGTTCTGCCGTCCATGCTGCTCAGAGGATCTCCTAATAAATAAGTGATAATAAAATTTTTTTTACATACAGTATGTGTAAATAAAATTAAATTTTACACACTTATTCAACAACAAGTTTTGAAAAAAAAAATATATGGTTATAATGTCATGTTAAAGATGAATGCCTCTTTTTGGAACCTGTGTAAATAATGCTTTTTAATCAACAAATAAACAGAACATAATAAATTTTTTTTTAATTGTTACATTACATAAATATCTGCTGGTAAATCATAACCAGTGGTGTTTTGATCACCTGCTCCTCCATTAACGTAGTCGCTGACGTGCAGTGTGTAACTCTTGGACTCGGGGTCAATATAGAAAGAACTGTACTGAGCATAGGCACTGCCTCTGTCAAAATCCTCCATGTCCACTCTCAGCTGATACCTCTCCAGGGAGGTCATTAGAAAGATCTTATCCAAACCTGAAATAATATCCAAACTAGATTAACAGAGCTCATGGTCTAGTGATGATGTTACTTACAGTATAAGATAATAATACAATTTGCAAGGTTAAAAAAAACCCCATGGTAAACACAGTCTGTTTAGTAAAATGTTTTTTAGTATTAAAAACAACTTAAAGTTCTTAGAAACTTTATGGGCCTGGCTAAAACTTTTTGCTGGAAAGTAAATTAGCAGTGTGATTATAAATCAAGATCCTGAGTGATATTTATCTCTCACCCAGCCAGTGTTCTCCACTGACAGTCCCAAAGCCATTCTTGTAATCCACCCAAGAACGATAGAAATTCACACTGCCATCAAATCTCCTCTGAATCACCTGGAGATTGGGGTATAGATGAATGGAATACATTTATTTTCTTGGCAGTTAGCTTTATCCAAAATCAGGAGTAAAGTCCTTGCGTTAAGCTAATTTTGTCAATCTTTTTGTTTAAATGAAGTGTAACAGCTATTAAACCTAGCACTCAGTTTCAGGCAACAGGTTTCACTCACGGTCCATGCTTGGTTCCCCTGGCCTTCGTCTTCAGTGCAGGCCATGTCACAGTACACCTGTAAAGGTTGGCCAGCTGCAGACCCGGTGGGATAGATGGTGTAAACTCCATTGTGAGTGGAGCCGTTTTGGTAAATGTCCTCACAGTCCAGTGGCAGGAACTGTGCATTGACTGGAGCCGAGTGCACCAGCAGAGGTAGCACTACGAGCAGCAGAAGCAGCAGCTAAACAGAGGAAACAACACTGGTGATGACGTCTATGTTTAAATCAATATACATTACATTAATGGTTAATAAATAGTAGGAACTCACCATATCTGTGAGGATTCTGTCCAACCAAAAGCCACGAAAGGTTAATGAAATATTTAGGAAACTCTTTTTAATCTATAAGATTGAGACAACTGCATAGTTAGTATTTTGACATAAAAAAGAATTCGATATTTCAGAAAAAAAATGTTAAAGGTGCAAGTGAACAAGCAGAGTTTGATTCAAGTCCATAACAAGTATGGATGCAATACATGCAGGTTGTTTTAATAATCTAAATAAATTCAAATATAGAAACTCAATTGCAGGCAGCTGTGTAACCCAACTCTGAATACAATAAACTCTTTGATTAATTATTAATATAACTTAAATTAACTGCCCTGAAAATATTTTAAACAAATGTTAAGTAATTTAAAGAATTAAAAAAAATTGTGCTGTGTTTTATTTGTTGATGCTTCTCTTTTTCTGCTTCGATAAATGACCCACTCTTACAACAAAAATAAAATTCTAAAAATACATCATAGTTATTATGTTCTTAGCATACAGGTAATTATCTACTGTAGTGGTCCACCTATTAAATAAATACTCACCTGTGTTACTGGCTAAGTTTTCAACAGAGATATTTAAAATCCACAGTCTTCGCCTTTTCACTTATATACTACCACTAGTCATTTTGGCGAAGTTCCAGGAACCTATAAAGTCGATAGAATCTGTAATTCAGGCAGAACAGAAGAATGCAGTCTCAGGTTGTTCGGCAGCATTTCTTAGTGACACAGTCTTTTCTGATGTTTACGTGCAAAATTGTCATAGTTTGCTGATTATATGGTACACAGTATTTTATGTTTTCCCATCAGGAGGTTTCAGCTTATTTACCCAACATATTTCTGACAAAACTCTGACTTGTAGCTTATTCACTTTAACACAATCCACAGTGCACCATCAAAATCTCCATCACTCTCAGTAGTACCCAATCAGTGTGCAGTATGATTGTGGTGTATATGCTACAGTACCTATGATCTGTAAATTATGGCACTAATCTAAAAGTGTTGTTTGTTAATTGGTGTTTTCTGAGGCTGGTGACTCTAAATGAACTTCTCCTCTGCAGCAGAAGTCAGTTTTGGTCTCGCTTTCCTGGGAAGGTCTTCATGAGAGACAGTTTCATCATGGATCTTGATGGGTTTTTCAAATGCACTTGACACAATACTGTTCTTGCAAGAACTGTTCCAGAACAGCTGACCTTCATGCTTTAAAATAACAATTAAGTGTTGTTGTTCCTGTTACTTAATTAACTAATGTGATAACACCTATTTTATCATTTAAAAAAAGAAAAAGAAAAATACAGTCTTCTTCTAGAATGTAGACTGGTACTGTAAATCAAATGTTCATAAATCCAGTGTTCATAAATTAATGCACATGAATACAGTTTTCATAAATCCAATGTAAATAAATTAACTGTTCAAACTTTCAATTGTGCATAAATCTAATGCACAGTACTGCAAAATATTATCATCATCAAACAAATTTTAATATTACACAAAAATAACCAGAGGAAACAAAAAATGCAGTTTTCAAATTATGTTTTCATTTATTAAGGGAAAAAAGTTGTCCAAACCTACCTGGACTTATGTGAAAAAATAATTGCACCCTAAACCTCACAACTGTTTGAGCCAACCTTTACATCAACAACCGCAATGAAGTGTTTGTTGTAACTGGCAATGAGTCTTTCAGATCGCTGTGGAAGAATTCTCCCACTCTTCTTTTAGAATTCTGTCCTGCTCTTCTTTTAGAATTGTTTAAATTCTGCCATACAGGAGGGTTTTCAAGCATAAACAGTCTGTAATCAAGATTTAAGTCCGGCTTAAGGCCTGACTAGGCCACTCCAAAACCTTTTTTTTTTATTCAAAGGTGGACTTGCTGTTGTTTCGGATCATTGTCCTGCTGCATAACCCATGTGTGTTAAGGTCATAAACTGATGGCTGGACAATCTCCTTCAGGATTTTCTGGTAGAGCGCAGAATTCATGGTTCCACCTATTATAGCAAGTCATCCAGGTCCTTGACCATCAGACCATCACACTACCACCACCATGTTATTATGATGTCTTTTTATGTGTTTCATAAATGCCAGACGTAACGGGTGACATGCCTTTCCAAAAGTTGTTCCACTTTTGTCCATCTGTCCACAGAAACTTTGCCCAAAAGTCCAGACAGTGATGCAGCTGCTCAGGATGCTCTCGATTGTCCCTCTATAGAAGCTGGTGAGGATTGGATGTGGAAGCTGGGGCCTCCTCAGCCTTCTCAGGAAGAAAAGACATTGTTGGGCTTTCTTGTGCAGAGAGCTGTTGTTGACAGACCAGGTGAGGTTCTCCTCCAGGTGGACACCCAGGAATTTTGTGTTCTTGACGATCTCCACAGAAGAGCCGTCGATGCTGAGCAGAGAGTGATCGCTCTGTGTCCTCCTGAAGTCAACAACCATCTCTTTTGTCTTATCGACATTCAGAGACAGGTTGTTGTCTTTACACCAGTCCGTTAGCCTCTGCACTTCCTCTCTGTACGCTGACTCGTCGTTCTTGCTGATGAGACCCACCACGGTAGTGTCATCAGCAAACTTGACGATGTGATTGGAACTGTGTGTCGCTACACAATCATGAGTCAGCAGCGTGAACAGCAGGGGGCTGAGCACACAGCCCTGGGGGGCACAGTGCTCAATGTGGTGGTGCTGGAGGTATAGTTCCCGAACCGCACTGCCTGAGGTCTTTCGGTCAGAAAGTCCAGGATCCAGTTACAGACGGAGGTGTTCATGCCCAATAGGCTCAGCTTCCTGATCAGGTGCTGGGGGATGATTGTATTGAATGCTGAACTGAAATCTATGTACAGCATTCTGACGTAGGTGTCCTTCTTGTCAAGGTGTGTCAGTGCCAGGTGGAGTCTGGTGGAGATGGGGTCGTCCATCGAACGGTTTGGTCGAGACGCAAACTGCTGTGGGTCCTGTGAGGGGGGCAGCAGGGTCTTGATGTGTCTCATGTTTCCTCACATCAGCCGTGAGACACAGCACCTGGTCTTTTGGAGGAGGGGTGGTCTTCCTCGCAGTCACATCATTCTGCATGTCGTACCAAGCATAGAAGCTGTTCAGTGCATCTGGAAGGGAGCCGTCACTGTCACAGGCAGGTGATGATGTCCTGTAGTTAGTGATGGCTTGTATGCCCTGCCACATGCGCTGTGTGTCACCGCTGTCCCTGAAGTGGTTGTGGATTCTGGGCGTGTGCGTGAATTGCATCTCTGATGGCCGTGGACAGTTTGGCCCATGCTGTTCTTAGGGCCACCTTGTCCCCGCCTCTGAAGGCAGAGTCTCGGGTCCTTAGAAGTGCACGCACCTCCGCAGGTTGGGTCGTGAGATGATGGTCTTGGAGACAGTGACGTCATCGGTGCACTTGATGATGTAGCTGGTCACTGATGATGCGTACTCCTTCAAGTCGGTGAAGTCACCGTAAGTCGCAGCCTCCCTGAACATGTTCTAGTCAGTGTTCTAGAAACAGTCCTGAAGAGCAGAGATGGCTCCTGCGGGCCAAGTTTTCACCTGCTTCAGAACCGGTTTTGAACGCCTGACGAGTGGTCTGTATGTTGGAATTTGCATAACAGAGATGTGATCTAAGTAGCCAAGGTGGGGGAGGGGCTCTGCCCGATATGCGCCGGGGATCCAGCGTGTTATCCCCTGTAGTTGCAAAGTCCACATACTGATGGAATTTAGGAAGCACTGACTTGAGATTTGCATGGTTGAAATCTCCAGCGACAATAAACAGTCCATCGGGGTGTGTGTTCTGCAGATTGCTGATCCTTGCATACAGTTCACAGAGCGCCTCCTTAGCATTAGCGCTAGGTGGAATGTACACTCCGATAATGAAAACAGTGGTGAATTCCTGTGGTAAATAAAAAGGTCTACATCTAACAGTCACAATCTCCAGCAACGGTGAGCAAAAGTTAGAAACTAAAAGTTAGAACTAAACAGAGTTCTTACACCATTTCGTGTTGATTTAAACACACAAGCCACCACCACGAGTCTTACCGCACAGAGCTACATTTCTGTTGGCGCGAAATGAGGCTAACCCATCTAGTTGAATGGTGGCATCTGGAACTCTGTCACTGAGCCATGTCTCTGAGAAAACATAGACGCAGCAGTCCCTAAACTCACGCTTTGTAGTCTGTTAGAGTCAGACGTAGTCCAGTTTATTGTCCAGGGAGCAGACGTTTGATAAGATGATGGACGGAAGAGCCGGCCGGCTAGGGTTTGTTTTTAGCCTAGCACAGACTCCGCTTGCCGCATTTCCGCTTCTTCGCGCACCGCTTACGATGTCCCCCTACAACATGAAGTAAACAAAGTAGCACCATTTTGCCTCTGCGTGCTACTGCAGCGCCGCCATCTTGGATCCTATCAGTTTCTGACACCTATTGGGGACAGGTGGGACACAAAAGCAGGAGAAAACAGAACAGAGGGTGGTTTTTCAGAAATTTTAATAAAAGTTTGCACTGAGTAAAGGTGGTAGTAATGATATGGAGACAGAGGGAGTATATATAACTGCAGTTTACTGCTTGATGGCAGGTTCCATGCTTGGAAACAGGACTGCAACAGGAAACTAGGAACTGGGAAAAGTGTCGCACTTCTTGAGACAGTAAATAAAGGAAAATGGATCAGGCAGAAGAGAGAAGAGATTTGAGCTCCTCAAGGGATTTGAAAATAGACAGGGGATTCAAGAGCAGGTGACCCAATTGATATACATTGCTCTCACGGTTAGAAAGTAAAGATATCCGCAGGATGGCTAAGCATTAAAGGTAGTTTTGTGAAAGTTGTTTTTGACTCATGTTTAGATGGAGGAAGTGCCTTTAAATGGAAGTAGTGGGTTTGCTAATGCTAGCTAAACGAGGTCTGAACAGATTAGGTGTGAAAGGCTTTCATAGGTTATTTTCATGTTCAAAACCAACATGTAACTCAGATTCAGGATCATAGATACATAGAAACAATTCAACTCCACACTCACTGAATTACCCAGCAGCAGGTGAAGGGGCTACAAACAAGGGCAACTAGCTTGTGGATTACTTGATCAAAGTAAAACAGCTGGTAGAGTAAACAGTGTAGAAGCAGTCAAAAGCAGACTCACAGAAGACATTAGGAAAATTATGTTTGATTGTCTCACAGAGAATTCAACTGGAAAACTGAGAGTTCAAAGTCAAAATGGCTGCCACAGGAAGTGCTCCAGACAAGATGGCTATCGATGCCGAACAGCAAATCATGACACATGACAGGTGCGTTCCAAACAGCCTGAAGGACCTTGCAAAGTATTTATCCTTAGTATAATACAGGCTAGTAAAATCATTCACATTATGTTTTATAAAGGTGTAGCGCCGCCACATAAAGGGTTTTATAGAGACAGTTTTAAGTAGTTTAACAAATAAAAAAACTGCTTTGTCTTATAATCACACCTGATAAGTTTTACTTTGTCCCAATGTCAATGGTTTGGTTCCGGGGGTTGAGCTCATGCGAGCATGTATGGCTGCAGCTCAAGGGAATCCCGATGACATGCCGGGTAATGTGATCTGGCATAAAAGAGTACCCGGGAAGCAAATTGGAGTGGAAAGATTATGGGGAGACAGCGCTGTTTATGTTCAAGAGAGAGAGTGAAGACCGTGACGAGTTGGATTTATATGTTTTCTGGATTAATCCTTGCTGGACTCATTCACTACACCTCTTGCTCCGTTTTCATGCTCCCGGACTCATTTAATAATACTGGTGACACCGAGCCATCTCTCCCGCTACACCCACTCACAAACACCTTCATAAATAACCCGGACTCTGGACATTCTACTCCATCACCACACACACACACACACACACACATTCATTTTTGGTATTTGTATATATTTTGTAAATATTGTGTTTTTTTGGTGCACCGTTTTTTTTTTCTCACTTAATACACTTTGGGATTTGGTTAAATTGTTGTTCTTTTTCTTTTCTTGTTCCGCTAGGCCTATACCGGAAGTTAGATTCAAGACCCCGTTTTAGTGTAACTAGGTTTATAACAAATCTGATCTTTACAAAGGTATCTGTTTTTGTTTCAATTAATATTCAATATTTATTGTCCATAGTGTGAAATTTACACAGCAGCAGTGACGGATATCCGAGGTGCTCATGTTACCATGGTAACACACGGAAGAAGTGATGTCTGCACTGGTGACTTCGTGACTTGGTGTTCCGAATGGTGGAGTTTTGTCGAGGGAAGTTCCCTTCACTGAAATTCTCTGCAAACGGAGCAGGGAGTAGGGAGCACTCTGTGAAGTACACTTCGGAATAGAATGCAGCTTTGGAGTAATTTTAGTATGCCAGCCACTGCTGGGAAGGTTCAAATTCAAATTCAAATTCAAATTTTATTTGTCACATACACAGTCATACACAGTACGATATGCAGTGAAATGCT